>VMDO01042829.1:0-10292 GCA_007922755.1 Pedetes capensis | reverse complement strand
AAAAAAAAAAAAAAAAAAAGGGAGAAAAATGCCAGCCACCCCTGAAACAATCCTGAAAACATTCACCCATTGAAAACCCAGTGAATAGCACAGAAGCACTAACATAGTGCCCAGGATGGCACAGTGTCAGGGAGTGTTTCCCTGTTGTACGTGGGGTCAGGTTGATATGAGTTGGGCCTGACTTGACAGCATCTAACAACAACAACAACAAGTGACTTTGGCTTTTAGTAGGGATGAAATGGGGAGCTATTGCTTGTTGGACCATAGTGAAATAGTACTAGACATACTTCAAAAATATCTCTATTGCTATTTCAGTGAGAACAGACTGTAAGGGGACATAGGGCAAAGCATGGAGCCCAGCTAGAATGTCCTAGGGTGGCTAAGGGGAGAGATGATGGTGTGTGGGGATGATAAACATGATAAAAACTGTTGTGATTATCAATGCACTTTGAAAGCAGTTACCAGAATTTTCTGATGTCAAGTATTAAAAGGACTGTTCTCAGTCAATAAATATCTTATACCATGCAGGAACGGGGCATAGCCTTAAGCAAGTCAAGAAAACTCTTTAAAAGGATGAAGTTCATTTGCGACCATGGCTAATTGTAGAGAATTTGTGTGGTTATGAGAAAATCAACATTTTAACCTAATATGCTAACTGAAATTGGCCCTTGGGTATTACAATAGTAAGTGAAAATGTATCACAGCTGTTTTTTAATCTTCATTCAGTAATGTTAGTAGCCATGGTCTCAATTTTTAATTGAAGTGCACCTCATCCCAAAGATACAATGGATTCCTAATTGATCCATTTTTCAGGATATACATTTATGCTCTCTTCAACACTATCTTTTAATAGCTGAAACTGTTTTACATTTCCCCTTTGACAATATCTGAATCTTGCTTCTCATTAAAAAGTCTGGTAATCTTCCTAGGATCTTGATCTTGTAGAAGAAAATCAAAACTTCTAAAGGAGAGACAATAAAGAACAGATGTTTTTATATATTTATTACTAATATATATATATATATTGAAAACCACAAAGATAAGCCTATTTTAAATGTAATAACATTTACAGAAAAAAATTCTACATGTCCCCTGATCATAATTATTTCAGAAGGAAATTGATAGATAAATAAGATACCCATAAAAACAACAAAAATGTGAAATATATTTTAAGAGTACAGCTAACATATGGTATGTTGAATGCAGTATAAATTTTGGGAGTTTATTATATTAGATACACAGAAGAGGAAATGCAATTTAAATTTGTGCAAGCAACTTCCACAGATAAGATAAAAACATCCAGAATCTCTCACATCCAGAAGCACTAGCAAGAAATAAGGAAATTTAAAATATTCATAAAAATTAGGGTGAAACATTTATAGGTTTATCGGTTATAATCTATCATTGAAAGACTTTTATATTTTAGAACCAGAAAACCCTATAAAATAAGTTTAATGGGACAATAGAAAACCAAGTGATAGAGGGTACAGGACCTGACCTTACTCCCTAAGAACATAAATGCACATGTATTCAATGGGAGAGATAATTTTGCTTTTCTCTGCAACAAATTTCCAGCCACAGTGTTATGTATTGTCAAAATGAGAATAATCAGTAAAACACTATGGCTGGAAATTTGTTGCAGAGAAAAGCAAAATGTGGAAGAGAGTAGATCAAGATATTGAACCTATATTGGGGGTTTAATAAATTCCCATTCATCTTTTAATTATAACTGAAGGCTTCTGTGCCCTTAGAATTGCAAAAATGAAGGCATCTGAAGAGAAAAGGTTGACAGTCATACTACTTCTTTCCCCAGAGGCTGAGAGTTTACAGGAAAAGCAAAGCTATCCAAAACATGTAATGAATAGAACCAAGAAGAAAAACTAGCCACCCTACATGTGTTTGATCTGTACACAAGTCTTCATTATATATTCTGAATGACTGCTAAACTGCAATGTACTTAATGATTTACCCAGAAGGAACAAAGCATGCTGAACTTCCTTCACAAGCCACAAACTAAGAAAACATCTTTCCACTCTAATCCCTTTGATGATTTTAACAAACTGTGCCTTGGGCAATCTCAGGTGGATTTTAGTATAAACCAATGTAATAATGGCTGCAGGGGGAGGGCACAGATTGTTAAGGTTAATAGGCCAACCCATCATAGTCTTAGCTCACACTAATGTAAAATGTCTTTAGATCACCTGACCAATCCTGCAAGGTATAATTTGTAGATTATCTCCATGCCTATAAAAGATGTGAAATATAAAATCCAAATGTGGCCTTTGCTTCGAACAAACATATGGATTTTTTTTATTAGTAATTTTTAGTTAATATACAACTTAATGACTTTCATCATAACATTTTCATACATACATATCATATCATGTTCACATTCCCCATTACCCCATCATGATCCCATCCCCTGATCCCCTTCGCTCCACCAATGGGTCCTACTTCTACTTGAATGTCTTGTTTGTCTGTCTGTCTCCGTCTGTCTGTCTGTCTATCTATCTATCTACCTACCTATAGCAAGATTTTGTCTTAAGGACAAAACATGGGATGTTTCTTTTCCTTTCCCCCATTTTCCTTACTTGTTGCCCCCTCCCCTTCCTTTTACTCTCTCTTCTCCCCTAGATAGGCTGCATTCTGCTTTCATGACCTATATATTTTAATAATAAATATATAGTGAAATCTAACATCCCCATGAGAAAACAAGCAATGTTTATCTTTCTGGGTCTGGCTTAATTCATTTAAAGTGATGGTCTCTAGTTCCATCCATTTTCCAGTAAATGCCATAATTTCACCCATCTTTATCACTGAACAAAACACCATGCTATACATATGCCACATTTTCCTTACCCACTCATTTGTTCATGGACACTTTGGCTGTTGTGAATACTGCTGCAATAAACGTGGAAGAGCAGGTATCTGTGTGGCGTGTTGACTTACATTCCTTCAGATATATACACAGAAGTGGCATAGCTGCATCATATGGTAGTTGTTTTTAGTTTTTGAGGAATATCCATACTGATTTCCACAGTGATTATGCCAACCCACATTCCCACCAGCAGTATACTAGGGTTCCTTCCTCCCCACATTCCCACTAGTATTTGTTGCTGTTTGTTTTGTTGATGGTAGCCATTCTGATGCTGATGAAATGGTTCTCAGTGTAGTTTTGATTTGCCTCTCCCTAATGGCTAAGGATGTTGACATTTTTTCACATAGCTGTTGGCCATTTCTATCTCTTGAGAACTCTATGATCAGTTCATTTGCCCATTTTTTGATTGGATGATATGATTGTAGGTGTTTAATTTTTAAAGTTTTTCATGTATCCTAGATATTAATCTCTTGTCTGATATATAGCTGGGAAACATTCTCTCCCATTCTGTAGGTTGTCTCTTCACTCTGTTATTGTCTCCTCTGCTATGCAAAAGCTTTTTAATTTCATGCAATCCCATTTGTGAATTCTTGCTATTGCTTCCTGTGCTATTGGAGTCCTTTTCAGAAAGTCCCTCCCTGTGCCTATGTCTTGAAGTGTTTTACCTTTGTTTTCCTCTAGCAGTTTCAAAGTTTTGGTCTTACATTAAGGTCTTTGATCCATTTTGAACTGATTTTCATACAAAGTGTGAGAGAGGGGAATTTAGTTTCAGTCTTCCACAAGAAGATATCCAGTTTTCCCAGCACCATTTGTTGAAGATGCTGTTTTTTCCTCCAGCTTATACTTTTGGCAACTTGTTAAACATCAAGTGGTTGAAACTCCATGGGTTTGTTTCTGGATCCTCTGCTTTATTCTATTGGTCTACATGTCTATTTTTGAGCCAGTGCCATGCTGTTTTTGTTACCATGGCTGTGTGGTATAATTTGAAATCAGGTAGTGTAATGCCCCCCTGAATTGCTCTTTCTGCTCAGGATTGCCTTAGCAATCGGTATCTTTTGTGGTTCCATATGAATTTTAAAACTGTTTTTTCTATTTCTGTGAAGAATGTCATTGGTATTTTCATGGAAATTGTATTAGATCTGTAAATTGCTAATGGTAAGATAGCCATTTTTACAACATTAATTCTTCCAATCCATGAGCATGGGAGGTCTTTCCATCTTTAAGTGGCTCCTTCAATTTCTTTCTTCGGTGTTCTAAAGTTTTCATTGTAGAGGTCTTTCACTTCCCTGGTTAGGTTTATTCCTAGATATTTTATTAATTCTGAAGCTATTGTGAATGGTAATAATTTCCTGATTTCTTTCTCAACCTAATTGTTATTGTTATTTAGAAAAGCTACAGGTTTTTGTATATTGAGTTTGTATCCTGCTGCTTTGCTGAAAATGTTTATCAGATCTAAGAGTTTTCTGGTAGAGCCTTTAGCTTCTTTTAAGTATAGAATCATATCATCTGCAAATAGGGATAATTTGACTTCTTCCTTTCCTATCTGGATCCTTTTAATTTTTTTCTCTTGCCTTATTGCTGTGGCTAAGAGTTCAATAAATTTATTGAATAGCAATGAGGTGAGTGGACACCCTTATTTTGTTCCTGATTTAGGAAATGTTTTCAGTCTTATCTAGTATGATGCTCACGGTAGGTTTCTCATATACTGCCTTTATGATAGTGAGGTAAGTTTCTTCAATTCCTAGTTTCTTCAGGGTTTTTATCATGGAAGGATGTTGTACTTTGTCCAATCACTTTTCAGTATCTATTGGGAAGATTATGTGATTTCTTTCACTGAGTCAATTTATATGCAGTATTACATTTATTGTCTTGTGTATGTTGAATCAGTCTTGCATCCCTGGAATGAAAACAACTTGGTCATAATGTATGATCTTTTTAATGTGTTGTTCTAGTCAATTTGTAAGTATTTTATTAAGGATTTTTGCATCTATCTTCATTGGGAAAATTGGTCTACAGTTTTTCCTATTTTGTTGTATACTTATTCAATTTTGGTATCGGGATAATACTAGCCTCACAGGATGAGTTTGATAGTGTTTTTTCTATTTCTATTTTATGAAATAGTTTGAGGAGCATTGGTGTTAATTCTTCTTTAAAGGTCTTGTAGAATTAAGCAGTGAATCCATCCAGTCCTGGGCTTTTCCTTGTAAAAGACTCTCTTACTACTTTGATTACATTTCTCGTTCAAGTTGTTTTTGTTCAAGTTGTTTTTATCCTCTTGATCAAAGTTTTGTACGTCATATGTGTTGAGAAATTTACCCATCTCTTCAATGTTTTCCAGTTTTTTGTAATGTGAGTTTTCAAAGTGTTTCCTAGTGATTTTCTGGTTTTCATCAGTACCTGTAATAATGCCTCCTTTTTCATCTCTAATTTTATTAATTTGAGTCTTTTCTTGCTTTCTTTTGGATAGGTGGCTAAGGATTTGTTGCACTTGTTTATCTTTTGAAAGAACCAGCTCTTTGTTTCATCAATTTTTTAATTGTTCTTTTTGTCTCCATTTCACTAATTTTTGCTTTGATCTTTATTACATCTTTCCATGTACTGATTTGGGGTTTTGATTGTTCTAGTTTTTCTAAGATCCTGAGGCACATAATTAATTTATTTATTTGAATAGATTCTGGTTTTCAATGTAGACATTCATTGCTATCAACTTCCCTCATAGAACTGCTTTTTCCATATCACAAAAAAGCTCTGGTAGGGTCTGTTTTCATTTTGATTTGATTCTAGAATTCTTTAAATTTCCTCCCTGATTACTTCAAAGACTCATTGATCATTTAAAAGTGTTTTGTTCAATCACCATGTATTTGTATAGTTTCTGTAATTTATCTTGCTGTTCATTTCTAGTTTTATTCCATTATAGTCTGATAAGATACATGAAACTGTTTTGATTTTTCTGACTTTATTTGTGCCCTAAAAATATGATTGATTTTAGAGACAGTTCCATGGGCTGCCAAGAAAAATGTGTGTTCTGTAGCTTTTGAGTAGAATATTCTGTAGATGTCTATTAAGTTCATTTGATCTATTGTAGTGTTTAACGCTGAAGTTTCTTTGTTGACGTTTTGTCAGGATGTTCTAACAATTGATGAGAGTAGGGTATTGAAGTCACCCACTACTATTATATGTGAACCTATCTGTCCCTTTAAGTCCAGGAGTGTTTTCTTAATGAAGTTGGGTGCACTAATATTCAGTATATATACATTTATAATTATTATAACTTCTTGGTAAATTGTTACCTTCATTAATATGAAGTGACCTTCTTTGTGTCTTCTGACTATTTTTAAATTGAAGTCTACATTGTCTGATATAGGGATAGCTACTCTTTCATTTTGTTTTGTTTTGTTTTGTTTCTTTTGTGGCTTCCAGTTGCTTGGCATATCAATTTCCATCTTCTCACTTTCAGACTGTGTGTGTCCTTGCCAGGGAGATGTGTTTCTTGCAGACAATAAACTGTTGTATCTTGTTGTTTAATCCAGTCAAATAAGCTATGTCTTTTAATTGGAGATTTAAGCCCATTTATGTTTAGTATTATTATTGAGAGAGACTTGCTGGTTGTTGTGTTGGGTTTGTTCTTTCTCTTTTATTTAGATTCTGGGGAAAAACTGCAAAGCAATTCCCCTAAAACCAGGAAAGAGGTGGTTTGCTGATTCTTGGTGCTTTCTTGGTTGGTTCACATATTATTTTTTTTCCTTTCTCTCTTGTTCATTTCAGGGTTTTGTGGAGTTTTCTGGGTTAGACATGAATGATATTTCTTATTTCCCCTTAGTTCCTCTATTCTTTTCATGAAGTTTTTCCTTTCCTGTACTCTCATGATTCAGACTGGCTTTCTTTCTTCTGTGTGCATAGGATTCCTATTAGTATCTTCTGCATTGCTAGTTTCATGGTCATGGACTGCTTTTGCGTGTGCTTGTCTTGGAAGGTCTTTATTTCTACATTTATTTGAAGTAATAACTTTGCTAGATATAATAATCTTGGTTTGCATTTATTTACTTTCAGGGCTTGAACTATATCATTCCATGCTTTCTTAGATTTAGGGTTCTTGCTGAAAGGTGTGATGTTATTCTGATGAGTTTTCCTTTGTAAGTGAGTTAGTATTTTTCTCTTCCAGCTTTTAATATTCTTTCTTTGTGGTGTAGTTTTGGCATTTTAATTATAATGTGTTGAGGGGGTTCTGGTCATATATATTTGGTATTATAAATGCCTTTGTGGTTGGATATCTATTTCTTTCCTTAGATTTGAGAAATTTTCTACTATAATGTTGTTGAATAGGTTTTCTATGCCATCAGTTTTATTTCAGTTCCTTCTTCTACTCCCTGGATTCTTCAATTTGGTCTCCTGATCATTTCCCAGACTTCTTGAAAATTGTGGCCATATTCTTTTATTTTTCATTTTCTTGATATTTGAATGTAGTATTTCCTCAACCTTACCATCCATCCCTGATAATCTATCTTCTGCTTGATCTTGTCTACTGGTAATGTATTCCATTGTGTTTTTAATTTGAATTACTGAGTTCTTCATTTCCAACATTTCTTTTTGCCTTCAAAAATCTCAATATTCTTGCTGAATTTCTTATCAGTTATCCTGGCTTTGTCTTCCTCATCTCATTAGTCTGCTTGTTTTTATGCTCTCTGAAGTCATTGATCATTTTTACAAGTACATTTTTGAGTTCTTTGACATTTCAACCATACCTGTATCATTGCATTCAGTAGTTAAAGAACTATGGTCTTTTGGAGGATATATGTTGCCTTGTGTTTTTTTTTTTATGTTTGTGTTTCTGTTTTGTGATTTATGCATCTGTTTGGATGACTATCTCTTCTCATTTTATTTGGAGAGCTTCTTAGTGAGCAGCTTTCTCTTAGGGTCTTAATCTCTAGTAACATTCTTAGAGGAGACTTACCACTGAAATAGGTACAATACCTGACCAAGACAGATAAGGAAATATACTTAAAATCAGTTAAATCCAACTACTACTCCACCAATGTTCACAGACTAGAAAATGGTGACAATAATGTAAAGTAAGCTATGAAGTTACAAATTACATGTTGTTGTTGTTAGGTGCCGTTGAGTCGGTATCCAACTCATAGCGACCCTCTGTACAACAGGAGAAATACTATTGTCAGTGCTTCTCTGATGTTCATAGGGTTTTCAATGGCAGATTGATTTTTGGGAGGGGGTTGCCAAGTCCTTCTCCCAACAAATTACATAGGGTGAAGGTAAAAATAGTAATTGCCTGAAATAAAAAAGGAGGCAGAGAAAAGAGAGAAGGAAGCAGCAAGGGTCAAGTAAAAGAAAGGAAATGAATGTTATGAAGAGGAAGAGGAAAGAGCAAAAGATAAAAATATCCTATTGCACAATAAAGAGAAAATGCAAAAACAAAACTATATAAACTTAAGAAGAGCAATAAGAAGTAAGAAGCCTAAGTGATTTAAAAATAAAGTAAAAATGCTATTCAGTAAACAAAAAAGAGAGAGAGATGGGAAGCAGAAGAAAAAAATTAAAAAGAAGAATGATAAAAATTATAGTAGAGAGCCAGGCACAGTGGTGCACACCTGTAATTTCGGTGACTTGGGAGGTAGAGGCAGGAGGATCACAAGTTCCAGATCAGAGGCAGTCTGGGTAATTTAGCGAGACCCTGTCTCAAAAGAAAAAGTTAAAAAATGTGCTGAGGGTGCAGCTCAGTAGGAGAGCACTTGTAAAGCATGCAAGCACGAGGCCCTGGGTTCAACCCCCAGTACTATATATATATATATATATATATATATGAAACAAGAGAAATAAAGAAGACAAAATTAATGAAGAAAAGAGGGAGGGAAACAGAGAAAAAGAGAGGAAAAAAGAACCGGACACCATGGTGCACACCTGCAATCCCAACCTCTTCAGAGGCTGATACAGGAGGATCCTGAGATCCAATCCAAATGTAGCCTGTGTAACTCAGTGAGACTCTGTCTCAAAAATAAGGAAAGGGCTGGGGGACTGCGCAGTGGTGCAGCATGTGACCTGCAAAGTCCTGGGTTAAATTTCCAGCAAGAAAAGGGATAAAAGAAGATAAAGTATTAGAGTGACTTCTTTTTGTGTCCTCTGATATTGGAGTCTGTTAGGTAGAAGTGGGGGTCAGTTGAAGATGGAGTGTTTTTCCAAAGATATGGATTAACAGAACTAGAATTATGGTCCTATCTAAAACATTCAGATAAAATATATGAAACAATGATTTTCAAGACACTGGACCTCAGGTAACAAAGGACAATGATCCCAAAGAAATGGGTAACAAACAACTACAAACTG
The DNA here is from genome assembly GCA_007922755.1 of Pedetes capensis. Taxonomy (NCBI): domain Eukaryota; kingdom Metazoa; phylum Chordata; class Mammalia; order Rodentia; family Pedetidae; genus Pedetes; species Pedetes capensis. The sequence continues at coordinate 1,078 of VMDO01042829.1, read as the reverse complement.
TATATTTTCCCTTACTGTGAGGGCATTTCACAGTCATGGGACAGGGAGGGGGAACCCAGGCAGAACCTGGTCTCAATGCTAAAGAGATGGAGGTGAGAGACTGGGAAAACCAAGGCAGAGAGCTGCACTGAAAAAAAAAAAAAAAAAAAAAAAAACAAACCTCCAGAGAACTGCAGAGAGTCTTGAATACTCAGCAGAGAGCTAATCCCCACCTATGTGCAATATTTCTCAACACCTAGCCCTCACACAGGGTAAACAGTGCTTGTTTACAGAGGTTAGACTGGAAAAACACATCATTTATGGTATTGTATTCAGGAAATTCTTGTCTCAGCAATGGGAAGTATCTAGCTCTAGACCATGCTTTATTTAAGACACATCCAACAAATTGTAAAAGCAGGACCTGAAAGAACAGAGCTGTTTTGACGTAACTTACTCTAGAAAAGGTGGGAATAGTATTTACAGTGATAAAAAATATTCAACACCCAACAAGGTGAAATTATCAATGCCTGCTCTCCAATCAAAGATTACTAGAAATGCACAGAAGTAGGGGAATATGGCCCATCATTAGTAAAACAATCCATTAAAATGATTCAGTATTATTAGAATTGACAGACAGGGGATTTAAACACCATAACTGTATTCCACATGTACAGAGCTTTAAGCAGGTACATGGAAGATATTTTTAAAAACAAATTGAAGTTCTAGAGGCAGATATTACACTATATAAGGTGAAAATGCACTGAATAGGATTAAGAATAAATTAAATATTGCAGAACAAAGCAACAGTGAAGTTATAAGTATAGAAGTAAAATCATCCAAGTTAAATAGAAAGAGAATTTATAAAAAAATGAACAAGATTTCAGTAAACTGTGGGATCAATTAAAGCAGGCTAATAAACATATAACTAGGAATCCCCCAAAAAAGACAAAAGAGGAACAAAAAATGAGGAAATAATGGCTGAAAAATTTCTAAAACTGATGAAAATTATATACTTGAACATCTAAGGAAGTTGGCAAATCTGAAGCACAAGGATTATGAAACAAAAGCATATCATAATCAAATTACTCAGGCTGAGAGT
>VMDO01042828.1:0-10292 GCA_007922755.1 Pedetes capensis | reverse complement strand
AAAAAAAAAAAAAAAAAAAAAAAAAAAAAAAAAAAAAAAAAAAAAAAAAAAAAGAAAGAAAAAGAAAAAGAAAAAGAAAGGGGTCCTGGGGTGCAGCGTGGCAATCTAGCACCTACGAGATAAGCAGGCGCAGAGCCCTGAATTCAAACCCCCATAGAAGGAAAGAAAAGAAGAAAAAAAAATTATAGTACTAATAAAATTAAGATAAAAATTTTAAAAAAGTAAAGTACAAAGAAAAGAGAAAAAATAGAATAAAATATAAAATTCCAGACCTCACGCATAGACTCTTCCCCATACAGATAACAATTCTTGCAGTCAGGTGCAGTGAAGGACGCCTGGAATCCCTGTGACTTGCGGGATGGGGGCAGGAGGGTGTCAAGCCCAAAATCTGTGCAGCCCAACAAGAGCCTATCTCAAAAAGCAAAAAATCTATGGGCTGGGGCCACAGAGTGTCAGTCCAGCTTCCACAAAGGAAGCAGGCTCAAGACCCTGTTAACAGTAAAAACATATTATCTTGAGGATGGAGTTTGAACTAATTATTACACCCAGTTCGACCAGGTGGATTCTATAATGCAGGGTGCAATGTTCCCGATAGAGCTCAGGGTGGCAGTATTTCCACACAATCCGCAGTAACCATCGGTCTCATTGGGTCCATATAGCCAAGCTCTTCATAACAATCTGGATTTAATTGGAGCCCCGAGTGCCCAAAGAGACTGTTCCACGAAACACTCGTGACTACTGTACTGTTCGAGAGGCAGTGGAACCTGTGGGGTCTTCCCTGAAGTTCTCCCTGTCCCATGTAGATCGGGCGCCAATTCCCCAAATCAGAGATTTCGTCCCCACTACCTTGTCCTGTGCTGTAGTCGCGCTCGGAACTTCTCCGCCAGGGGCGAGCTGCGCTGCCGAAAAGGAGCTCCCCGGCCACGCGCGACTTAGCCACCTCCACAAGCCCCAGATCTCTCCGCAGCACAGTGGGGTGATTTGGGCTCACCTCTGATGTGTCTGGGATCCGGATATATGTGTGCCCAAATTTCTGTGGAGTTCGTGACCGTAGGCCTGACCTGCCGCAACCCAAGGAAGGGGAGCCACGTCTCAGCTCTAGACGCGGATCACTGGCACCGGCTTCCCGTTCGCTGCGAGGCCGCTATGGAGGGCGTTTGTGTGTTCCCTCACAGTGACTCACCTAGGAACTGCAGACTGTGTCCCGCAGGCGTGGTGAGAGTGTGCTGCCAAGGTTGCACTCCATGTTGGGTCCAGGCCCGTGGGTGCGTGTGCACGAAATCCCCTCCAGGTCTCTGGGATTCTATCCGCTCCCTGTGTTATGGCAAAATGGTGGCGGTCCCGCTGCTGGCCACTGTGTAGCTCCTCTGAAGCCTAATCCTTAATTTCAGTGTACGCCTAGTTTCATTCTTTATCTCTCAAACTAAATTATCTCTGTCTCTATTTATTCAATTTGACTTTTAAATCCCTAATCGAGGCTTCTTATTGCTCTGGAACAGAAGGTGTGTGTTATCTGTCTGCCATCTTGACTCCCGGATCCTCTATGCAACTTTTTTAGTCATCTTCATTTTTCTCTGGGGAACTTTCACTATAGTTTGATGATATAGATGATACCCTCCTTTTCTTGCTTGTTTATGACTCATTAGTCCTCTCAACTTCTGAATTCTAACACTATATCACCAACATTTCTCTACTGGGGTTGACCTCATTCAACAGGAAATAGTCTTGGATAGAATCTCTTTTAGATTTTACATGTGGTAGAAATACCAACCAGTGATAGAATGCAGTGAATCACTAACATAGACTTGTCAGTTTGCTTTGTTGAAAGACAGACTACCTCATCTTGCCACTTGCCTATAGAATTTTTAAGACTAGTGAATCAAGTTCCAGTACCTACATTTGCATTCTTCAAATTCTAGAAGACTCTACTCTGAGAGTGAATCTCTTGAAGATCCTCTCACCTGAACAGGAAAATACCTCAGTATCTCAACTCTTCAACAAAATATTCTCAATCAACTCCTTTAAGTGAATAATGAATTCTTAAACTTCTTTCTGGTCTTAAAATGGGTGAAGAGATAACTTTGCTACTCCTCAATAGCTGGTATGGCACCATATTTTAGAATGTGAAGGTGCATGGCGTCTATTGTCTGCTTTACAATGTCAGTCAAACTGACTTGTTTGAAATTCTGTTTTATTTGTCAGTGTATAGGGTTACTTGATTGTGTGGATCATAATAAATTATGGATAACATTGTAAAGAATGTGAATATCAGAACACTTAATTGTACTCATGAGGAATCTGTATATGGTCCAGGAGGCAGTCATTCAAACAGAACAAGGAAACACTGCCTAGATTAAAGTCAAGAAAGTTGTGTGTTAGTGTTGCATCCTTTCATTATACTATTTCAATATTTATGCCAAATAAATAATTTGGAAAAACTGGACTATATGAAGAAGAATGTGGCATCAAGGATGGAGGAAAACTCATTAACAAGCTGTGTTATACAAATGACACAACTTCACTTAATGAAACTGAAGACTTGAAACATTTACTAGTGAAGATCAAAGAACACAGCCTTCAGTATGGATTCCACATCAATATCAAGAAAATGAAAGTCCTTACAACTGGGTCCTTAGGCAACTGCATGATACACAGAGAAAAGAATGAAATTGTCCAGGACTTTTATTTACTTGGTTCTACAATCAACACCCATGGAAACAGCAGTCAAGAAATCAAAAGATGCATTGCATTGGGAAAAACTGTTGCAAAAGATGTCTTTAGAGTGTTGAAAAGTAAAGACGTCATACTGAAGATGAAGGTGTGCTTGACTCATGCCATGGTATTTTCGGTTGCATCATATGGTTGTGAAAGCTGGATGTTGAATAAGGGAGACAGGAGAAGAATTGATGGTTTTGAATTATGGTGCTGGAGATGAATATTGAATATGCCACAGACTGCCAAAAGAAGCAACAGATCTTTCTTAGAAGAAGTGCAACTAGAATTCTCTTGGAAGCAAAGATGGCTAGACTGAGTTACAAATTTTGGACATGTTGTCAGGAAAGGACAATCCCTGGAGGAGGACATCATGTTTGGGAGAGTGGTGGGTCAACAAAACAAAGAAAGATCCTCAACTAGATGGAATTGCAAAATTGTTGTAACAATGGGCTTAAACATGAAAATGATTGAGTGATTGGCACAGAGTCTGGGAGTGTTTGTTCTCTTGTACATAAGGTTACTTCAAATCAGACCTGACCCAAAAGCAACTAACACAACAACGTGGTTTATGAAAACATAAAAATTCTGGAAGCATATGCCTTATATCAAGTTAGAAGGTTTAGAAAGTTCCAAGAAAGTGATTTTTACTTTTTATTCCTTATACTTCCATAGTGTTTTTGAAAGTTTTTATTTTTTATAATACAAATTGTTTTAAAAAGAATAAAAGAGAAGCAAAAGGACAAACAGATTAATTCTATATGGAGGTAGAAAGTCAAAAGTTCCCAGAAGAGACCAGTTCACAGTGTTAAATATTATAGGAAAGAAGACTGCAAGAGTGCCCAGCACAGTGGTACATGCCTGTAATCCCAGCCACTTGGGAGGTGGAAGCAGGAGGATCCAAGTTGGAGACCAGAGGCAGTCTGCATAACTTAGTGAGACCCTGTCTCAAAAAAAGTTAAAAAATGGGCTGAGGGTGCAGCTCAATGGTCTAGCACTTATAAAGCATGCAAGTGTGAAGCCCTGGTTTCAACCCTCAGTACCGGGGGAAAAAAAAAAGAATGCAAGAGTTTGAAGGAGAATTTGGACACAAAAAGAAGGAAGAAAATTTGTTATCTACTACAAAAATCTCTTCAGACTACCAGTTCTACCAACCAGATTCCTTGTTTAATAATAACTCATGAATAGTGACAGAAATCTCAATGCTAACATATCGCAAGCTGTATTCGTTATCTTTTCCCCCAGAATGTTAGGCCATCTTTGTGCTTGCCCATCACAGAAAATGACTTCCTCTCAGTTACATAAGCCAGAATTTTTTATCTTCCTCACTCATTCTGTTATCAATTTCTATCTAATCTAATATGAAAATATGTCTCAGATTTGTTCAAATTTCATTATTTCTAATATTTGCACTCTGGTCTAAGGCACTATTGTTGCCTACTTAAATTGTTGAAATAGTTTCCAAACTAATTTCAGTTTCATTCTCCACCCCTTCCCTTTACCCGTTCTACTCTCTGTCCAACAACCATAATTATAATTTTACAATGCAAATTCAATTATATCATTAACCTCTTTTCAAAAACAAAAAAATAAATAAACAACATTATTTAGCTTACCAATGTAATTTAGATACAGTTTTTATTAAACCCTGCGTGATCCTGTGCAATTTTTTCTCCTCACCAATCTACTCCTTGAACCCTGTTCTTCAACCATACTAGCTGCCTTTTAAGCCAGAACTTTGCTCAGAGTCATTGCACAAGATATTCTCTCTCCTTCTCTTTATAGTGCTCCTTTCCCCATTCTGCACACGGTAAACTCTTTCACTCTTTACACTTTAACTTAGATATCATTTCTTTAAATGAATCTGTCTTTAATCACCAAACTGAAATAGAAATCACCTTTTTTTTCTCCACAATTTTTGCCTCAATTTGTAATCTTGTATTTGTTTGTACATTGACTTATTTGATATACATGCATATGTATAACCATAGATTCTTTCTAGGCTCCATCAAGACAAAAAGCATGACTGGCTATTTTGCTACTGATTAGTCAGAGTCTAGCACACTGTCTGGCACCTATGAATGCTTAATAGATATTTGTTCTTGATCTTGGTTACATGTAGCATAGCAACTGCTATTTCTTTCCTTTCAGGCCCATTATTAGGAGCTTTGTCTAAACAGCTGCTAAATTTTTCTTTCTTATCATGAACCCATAAGTTTTCAATCCTTAATCATGTCTGTGCTATGTTATTAAAATAAATAAAGGAAAAGATCACAAAAAGTTGGGCCTTCTCCATTTATCCCCAATCCACCATCTATTCTCCTTCACAGTCCATGATAGGTCACTATGACCTATGGATACAATATTTCTGAATTTAAACTTTCCTTATATTACTATTAAATAGCACTTGATTCAATCTTGAATTACTTGTTGTTTAAACCATTGCCAAAGTTTCTTAACTGGTGTCTCTGCTCCCTTCCTGTATCTATTCTAATCTGTTTTAAATATTATGGCCAGATCTTCCCTGCTCTAAAATCTTCAATGGCTCCTTGTTATCTATAAAACTAAGGACAAATTCCTCAGACCTTCATAATCCTGTCCAAAGATGTTTCACAGAAATGATCAAATTAGCCAGGCACATTGATTACATGCCTGTAATCCCTGCAACTCAGGAGTTGGAGAGAGGAGGATTACAAATCCAAGGCCAGAGCAGCTTGAATAACTTAATGAGAATTTGACTCAAAAATAATAGCTAAAAAATGATCTGGAGTTGCAACCCAGTGGTAAAGTACTTGCAAAGTATGTGTGATGTGCTGGGTTCAACACCTGAGTATCGCAGAAGGTAAGGATGAATAAAAGAAAGAGAGAAAGAAAGAGAGGAAGAAGAAAGAAAGAAAGACAGAAAGAAAGAAAGAAAGAAAGAAAGAAAGAAAGAAAGAAAGGAAGGAAGGAAAGAAAGGAAGAGAAAGAAAGAATGTCAAATCAAATATAGAGAGAGGCAGGAAGACATCTTAAATGTATTAATTAAAGGAAGCCAGACACAAAACAATGAGTTGTGAGACTTGTGATGAATGCTACTGTGGGTTGCCTGAAATGTTCAAATTAAGTAAACAAAAACTCAGCAACGTAATAGTAAAATAAACATTTTCCTGGTCAAAAGATATGCCTAGGGCAATAATGTTCATATATGATACCAATTCAAAACCCCTCCTTTGCAACTTTGCAGCCAGTTGTTTCATACACTTGCCTTTACTTTGTTTGTTTATTTTTATTTATTTATTTATTTATTTATTTATTGGTATTTTTGAGACAGGGTCTCACTATGTAGCCCAGTCTGGTCTGGGCTCATTATGTAGACCAGGCTGGCTTCAAACTTGATCCTTCTCCCTCAGTCTCCCGAGTGCTGGGATTATAGGACTGTGCCACCATCCCTGGCCCTCATACTTGCCTGGTTTTAAGCAGATGGAATTACTCTTCCATAAACTCATTCCTCTTCATGTCTTTGGTCATGCTCTTCCTTTTGCCTCAAGCAAAGTTTCTCAGCTCCAGCTACCTATTGAAAACACTAGGAGAGATTTTTAAAATCTCAATACCTAAGTAGCACCCAGACCAATTAAAGTGGAAACTCAGCCATTATATTTCTATAGCACCCCAGTAATACAATGTGCTCTCAAATTTGAGAACTTCTGGCTTAGTATTAATTCTCTGGATCTCTACTTTATTGTAATCAAATCCAAATCCATAGACACTGACTTCAAATGCAACTCTCTTTATGACGCCTGTCTCTCAAGCACTTACAAGAATACAGGATTTCTCACATGTCACTATTTATATTTTTCTTATGAGGCATATGTTACTAAATAACTTCTTAAAACAGTATATATTTATTTACTATTTCCGTACTGTTCCAAGCCACTATCACACCCAGTCTAGTCTATTACAATGAATTCAAATTTATTTTTCTCAACTCACCAAACTTCACCTATATCCAATCCATATTCTACCTAGAAAAATCAGTTGCTATTTCACAATGTGAATTTGATTGTGCCCCTCCCTTTCTTTATAACACAAAGCAACAATAAAAACTAACCCTCTTCGGTTCATTAAGGTCTACAAGTTCCTGTGTGATCCTGCCCAATTTACTTCTACCATTCTGTGGCTACATATGTTGTTGTTGTTGTTAGGTGCCATCGAGTCAGACTCGACTCATAGCGAGCCGATGTACAGCAGATGGAAACACTTGCTGATTCTGTGCCACGCACACCATCTTATTTATGTTTAAGCCCATTGTTGCAGACACTGTGTCAATCCATCTGGTGGAGGGTTTTCCTCTTTTGCATTGACCTGCCACTCTCCCAAACAAGATGTCGTTCTCTAGGGATTGATTTCTCCAGACTACATGTCCGAAATATGTAAGACGCAGTCTGGCCATTCTTGCTTCCAAGGAGCATTCTGGTTACACTTCTTATAGGACAGATCTGTTGGTTCTTTTGGCAGTCCACGGTATACTCAATAGATGTCTCCAGCACCACAATTCAAAAGCATCAATTCTTTTTCTGTCTCTCTTGTTCAATGTCCAGCTTTCACAACCATATGATATGACTGAAAGTACCATGGCATGAGTCAGACTCACCTTTCTCTTCAATGTGACATCTTTGCTTTTCAATACTCTAAAGACATCTTTTGCCACAGCTTTTCTTAGAGCAATGCGTCTTTTGATTTCTTGACTGCTGCTTCCACGGGTGGTGATTATAGAGCCAAGCAAAGCAAAATCTTGGACAACCTCAATCTTTTCTCCATTTATTGTGAAGTTGCGTGCTGACCCAGTCCTAAGGATTTTTGTTTTGTTGATGTTTAGTTGTAACCCATATTGAAGGCCATGATCTTTGATCTTCATCAGTAAAGGTTTTAAATCCTCTTCACTTTCAGCAAGCAGAGTGGTGTCATCTGCATAACGCAGGTTGGTAATGAGTCTTCCTCCAATCTTGATGCCACGTTCTTCCTCATAAAGTCCAGCTTCTCAGAATATTTGCTCAGCATATAAATTGAAGAGATCGGGTGAAAGTATACAGCCCTGACGCACACCCTTCTCAACTTTAAACCACTCAGTGTTTCCTTGTTCTATTCGAACAACTGCCTCCTGGTTCATGTACATATTTCTCATGAGCACAATTAGATGTTCTGGTATTCCCATTTTCTGAAGTGTTATACATAATTTGTTATGACCCCCACAATCAAATGCATTTGCATAGTCAATAAAACATAGATAGACATCTTTTTGATATTCTCTGCTTTCAGCTAATATCCACCTGACATCAGCAATGATGTCCCTGGTTCCCTGCCCTCTTCTGAATCCTGCTTGATTTTCCGGTAATTCCCTGTCTATATACTGCTGCAGTCACTTCTGAATGATCTTTAGTAGAATTTTGCTGGTGTGTGATATTAATGATATTGTCCGCTAGTTTGCACATTCAGTTGGATCCCCTTTTTTGGGAATAGGCACAAATATGGATCTCTTCCAGTCAGTTGGCCAAGTAGCTGTTTTCCAAACCTGTTGGCATAAATATGTTAACACCTCCAGTGCTGCATCTGTTTGTTGAAAGATGTCTATTGGTATCCCATCAATTCCTGGAGCTTTGTGTTTCACCAGTTCTTTCAAGGCAGCTTCCACTTAGTCCTTCAACACCATTGGTTCCTCTTCATATGCAACCTCTTGGAATGTTTGGTCATCTACCAATTCTTTCTTTTATAATGAGTCTGTATATTCTTCCCATCTTCTTTGGATGTTTCCTGCATCATTTAATATTTTCCCTGTAGAATCTTTCACTACTGCCACTCGAGGCTTGAATTTTTTCTTCACTTCCTTAAGCTTGAGAAACACAAAGCATGTTCTTCCCTTTTGGTTTTTTGCCTCCAGCTCCTTGCGCATGTCATTGTAATATTTGTTTTTGTCTTCTCGAGCTGCCTTCTGAAATCTTCTGTTTAGTTCCTTAACTTCATCATGTCTTCCTTTTACTTTAGCTGCTTGACATTCAAGGGCAAGTCCTACTGTCTCTTTTGACATGTAATTTGGTCTTTTCTTTTTTTCTTGTCTTTTTAAGAACTTTTTGCTTCCTTCTTGAATGGTACCTTTTATGTCATGCCACAACTCTTCTGGTCTCCTGTCATTTGTGTCTAATGTATTAAAACTATTATTGAGGTGGTCTCTGAACTCAGGTGGGATATGCTCAAGGTCATACCGTGGCTCTTGTATACTTGTTCTAGTTTCCTTCAGCTTCAGTTTGAATTTACATATGAGAAGTTGATGGTCTGATCCACAGTCCGCACCTGGTCTTGTTTTGACATTTTGTATAGAGCTTTTCCATTGACTCCACATATGTAGTCAGTTTGATTCCTATATGTTCCATCTGTTGAAGTCCATGTGTATAGTCTCCATTTACATTGTTAAAAAAAATGTATTTGTAATGAAAAAGTCATTCGTCTGACAAAATTCTGTCATGCGATCTCCAGCTTCATTTCTGTCACCAAGACCATATTTTCCAACTACTGAGCCTTCTTCTTTGTTTCCAACCTTTCCATTCCAGTCACCAGTGATTATGAGTATGGCTTGATTGCATGTTTGATCTATTTCAGTTTGCAGAAGCTGATAGAAGTCTTCCCTTTCTTCATTTGTGGCCTTAGTGGTGGGTGCATAAATTTGAATAATAATCATATTAACTGGCCTTCCTTGTAGGCATATGGATATTATTCTATCACTGAGAACATTGTATTTCATGACAGATCTTGAAATGTCTTTTTTGATGATGAATGCAACCCCATTTCTCTTTAGTTTATCATTCCCAGCCTAGTAGACCATATGTTTGTCTGACTCAAAATGGCATATGCCGGTCCATTTTAGCTCACTGATGCCTAGAATGTCAATGTTTATGCGCTCCATTTCTCTTTTAACGATTTCTGATTGTCCTAGTTTCCTACTACATATATTCTTCATTCCAATTATTAATGGATGCTTACAGTTGTTTCTTCTCATTTTGAGTTGTGCCACATCAGCAAATGGAGGTCCCTGGGGCTTTACTCCATTTCTGTCATCACGGTAGACTCTACTTTGAGGAGGCAACTCTTCCCCACTAGTCTTTTGAGTGCCTTCCAACTAGGGGGAGCTCATTTTCTGGCACTATATCTGACAGTGTTTCTTTGCTATTCATAGGGTTTTCAATGGCTAGTTGTTTCAGGAGTGGTTCACCAGGTCCTACTAGCTTGTCTATCTTAGTCTGGAAGCTCAGCTGAATACCTATCCACCCTGGGTTACCTTGCTCTTATCTGAGGTACCAGTGGCAGAGCTCTCAGCCTCATCGCAACACACAAGCCCCCACAGTGCAGCAAACTGACAGACGTGTGGGGTGGGTACCTATGGCTACACTGCATTTCTTTTTAGCCAATTTTTTTTCAGTACTGGGGGTTGAACCCAGAGCCTCACACCTGCTTACTTTGCAAATTCTGGACCACTGAGCTGTGCCCCCCAGCCCCCCCTTTTTTTTTTTTACTTTTTGAGACAGGGTCTCGCTGATTTACACAGACTG
>VMDO01042827.1:0-10312 GCA_007922755.1 Pedetes capensis | reverse complement strand
TTGGGGGCAGAGGCAAAGAGGATCACAAGCTCAAGGCCAGACTGGGCTACAAGTGAGATCCTGTCTAGAAAAACCAAAAACCAAAAAACAAACACTTTTTCATTTGTAACACTTTGTTTGTTTGTTTCTGCAGTACCAGGGGCTGAACACAGGGCCCCAGGCATACTTTCTAAGCACTCTCTACCACTGAGATATACCCCTAGTCTTCATTTTTTTTCCATTTTTTATCTTGTGACAGGGTCTCACTAAGTTGTGCAGGCTGCCTCTGGCCTCAAACTTGTGATCCTCCTGCTTCTGTCTCCTGAGTTGCTAGGATTACAGGCATGTGACATCGCACTCAGCCCCATTTGTAACCCTTGAAAATATCAGTGTCCTCCTAATAGCAATTAGGGCAGCTACTATAAAAAAATAGGAAGTAGGGTGGACAATTTGACACATGCTTGAAATCACAGCAACTCAGAAGGCTGGGGCAGGAGGATCAAGAGTTTGAGGCCAGAGGCAGCCTGTACAACTTTGCAAGACCCTATCTCAACACAGAAAATAAAAAGGGGGCTGGAGTGCAGCCCAGTGATAGAGCCCTTGCTTAGCATCCTCTTCTACTGCAAGACAGCAAAAACCCCAAATGTCAACAACTTTCCCTGAGAAATGGGAATCCTTGAATACAGATAATAGGAATGTAAAAATGTAAGATGGTATAGGCACTGTGACACTCCCTCAGCCTTCAAACAATTAAAAATAGACTTACCATGTGATTCATCAATACCAGTTTTGGATATATAGTCAAAAGAATTCAAAACAGAATCTCAAAGAGCTTTTTGTACACCTGTGTTCACCATGGCTAAAATTTGGAAGCAATCCAAGTGTCCATGGATGGATAAATGAATAAGCAAGCCAGGTGTGGGGGCATACACTCATAATCTCAGCACTCAAGAGGCTGAGGCAGCAGGATCAACAGGAGTTCTGAGGCCAGCCTAGCAAGATCCAGGTCAGGATGTGCTACACAGTGAAACTGTCAAAAAAAAAAAAAAAAAGGAAAAGCAAAATGTAGAATATACATACAATAGAACATTATTCACTCTTAAAAAGAAAGAGAATTGCAATATGCTATAACATGGATGAATCTTGAGGACACTATGCTAAGTGAAATAAACCAATCACAAAAAGACAAATACTATATCATTCTACTTACATGAAATACCTAGAATAGTCAAAATCAGAGAGACAGAGCCAGGTATAGTTATGTTATGGCACACATCTGTCATCTATTTGGGAGGCTTAGGCCAGCCAGGGCAACTTAGCGAGACCCTGTTTCAAAACAGAGTGAAAAATCAGGGCCAAGCATATTAGCTCAGTGGTAGAGTGCTTGCTTAGCATGTGTGAGAGATTGGGTTCAATTCCCATTACCACACACACACACACACACACACACACACAAAATCTAAATAGAAAGTAGAAAGATGGTTTTCAGGGCCTGTGGGGAAAGAGAAACTGGGAGTTATTGTTTAATATTTCAGTTTTACAAGATGAAAAGCATTATGGAGCTGGATAGTAATAATGGTTGAATATTATGCATACATTTAATTCCACTGACTTGTACATTTAACAATAGTTAAAATGCCAAAGTTTATATTATATGTATTCTAACAAAAAAGTGGAAAATATAACATCAGTGTTACATGCTAACAAACTTCAGCAGTATTTAGTATTTGTAGTAATAAAATTTTAATTATAACATAAACAATTGATTTGATACAATTAGTAGGTCATTATATAATAATCTTTAAATTGTAGTTATGTCTGCATTAATTCTTATTTTATATATTCTTTTTTTTTTTTTTTTTTGGAGACATGTTCTCCCTATGTAACTCATATTGCCTGTATAACTCAGATTGTCCTGGAACTCACTTTGTCCAGGCTGGCCTTGAACTTTCCATCCTCCTATCTCAGCCTTCCAAGTGCTGGGATTACAGGAGTGTGTCATGACACCTGGCAAGTCCATGTATTTTGACTTCAAAATGGAGATCTAGTTAAACAAATAATCTAGTAAATGGGAATTTCAAAATCTACACCCACATGCATGCTTTCTGCTAACAATTAGAGATGAGCTTTCTTGCATCTAAAGAAAATCTCAGCTGAGTGCAGTGGCACACACCTATAATCCCAGCTACTGGGGAGGCTGAGGCAGAAGGATTGCAAGTTTGAGGATTGTCAGAGCTAAATAGAGTTCAAGGCCAGCTTGGGCAATTTAGCAAGACTTTGTCTCAAAATAAAAAATTAAAAAGGGATTGGAATGTAGCTCAATGGTAGAGTACTTACCTAGCATGGGAAGGCCCTGGGTTCAGTCCCCAGTAATAAGAAAGAAAGAGGGAGAGAAAGAAAGAAAGAAAGAAAGAAAGAAAGAAAGAAAGAAAGAAAGAGAAGGAAAAGAAGAAATATAACTCCAGAAATTCTTACCCCATTACAAGACCGGCTTTTGCTCTCTACTGGATCATTACTATCCATTACTTTCTCTTATTTTAAAAGAAACTTCTGTTTATCTTTGTACCAGTTATGGCTCCTTTGAAGCCAACCTCTTCCAAAGAATTTTGTCCTTTCACTATCTCTAATTTCTCTCCTCTTATTCTCTTTTAAGCTTTTTCTGGTTTTTGCTCTAGCATTCCACTGACACTGACTTTGTTCAAGGTCACTAGTGACCTCTGTTTTAGTAGCTTGCTTGCTTGCTTGCTTGCTTTCTTTCTTTCTTTCTTTCTTTCTTTCTTTCTTTCTTTCTTTTTCAGTACTGGGGGATTGAACCCACGGCCTTGCGCATGCTAGGCAAATGCTCCACCATTGCACTGCAAACCAGTTCCTTTTTTATTTTTTATTTTGAGACAAGGTCTCACTAAATTGCACAATTTGTCTCTGGCCTTGAATTTTTGAAGCTCCTGACTCAGTCTCTGGAGTTGGTGGGAGTATAGACAAGTACCACAAAACCTGGCTTAAGGTTAATTCTTTATCTCCCCCTTATTTGATACATTTGCTTACTCTACCTTCTTGATACACTTTATTCTGCTGGTTATGTCACTGGTGGCACAGCAGAGTGGTACAGCTCAGTGTGGCTGCTAATGCTAAGAGTTTCCCTGGTTGGGACTTCCACTCAGGTTAAGCTGAGTCCTTGGCTTTATTGCAGAAAAGAATTTCAAGAAGAGCCAGAAAAAGTGAAACAAAGATACAGAGTTTATTAAGTCCACACTTTAGAATGCATGTGGGCACTCACAGATTGATAGGCATCCAAGACACAGATGAAGAGTTATCAAGAGAGACAAGGGGAGGAAGCCAAAAAGAGAGGCACACGTGTTTCCTCCAGTTTTGTTTTTCACCTAGGGCATGCCCTGTGTGATGTCAGTCCTATGAGCCTAAAAAGGCCCCTGTCATAGGCTGGGGAGGTGCCAATAAGATCAAAAGAAGAAGTTTCGTTGCTTAGGCTTTGCTATTGGAGGAACTTCCCTTTAGTAAAATGAGATTCTACATTGTATAGGTTCAAGAAAAGAGTCACAAGGAAGTTGTCTGGGTATATCTCAAAGAAGCATAGCATTGCAGAGGGGAAAGTAAAACTTAAGAGTTGCATACATTTTGACCCCAAGCAAGGTTTCTTGCTATTTTGACATTTTCATTATTTCAAATGTCTCTCCAAAATAATGTCTCTATGCAGGCTGTCCTCACAGCAGTCTTCTTGGTAGTTGTGTCAAAGCTCTCAACTCTCAGCTGGTGAGATTCAAACCAGATTGAGGGTGAAAGCTCTTTCCCTTTCCATGTGCCCCAAATTTCCCTATCTTTCTATCCTGCCTCAGTTCAACTCCTCAGTGCTAGGAAAAAAGAAGAAGAAGAAGAAGAAGAAGAGGAAGAAGAAGAAGAGGAAGGGGGAAAGAAAGTAAGTTAGTTCTTAAAGAGGATATAAGAGAAACAAATGCAGGAGATGCAATAGGAAATGTGCAGTGAGGTCAATCAAAGTCTTTCAAAGAGTTACTATATAGTCTTGAAACAACAAAACAAAAATAAGAAATAAAAAAACTAATACCCCATCCCCAGAAAAAAGAAAAATTATATTCATGACAGGCATTTTTTCTCTTATATCGTCTTCAAGAACTTTCTTTCTTTCTCTTTCTTTTTTTCTTTCTTCTTCTTCTTCTTCTTCTTCTTCGTTTTTTTTTTTTTTTTTTTTTTTTTTTTTTTTTTTTTTTTTTTTTTTCCAGTACTGGGGAGTTGAACTCAGGGCCTTGTGCATACTTTGCAGGCACTCTACCCCTGAGCTGCTGCTCTAGCCCATTTTTTATTTTGTATTTTAAGACAGGATCTTGCTAAATTTCAGACACTATCATAATGGGTGGAGAGAAAACAATAGACATGAAAATATGCTATAATCTTCATTTTAGTAGAAGAGAGATAGTGATATCAATTTTTAGAAGGGAGAAGAAGAAAGAAACATAGGCCACATTAAGTAAAAGAAGTAATAGAAATAATTTTGAAAATATTAGTAACTATATACTAGTAAGTTCCAAGGGACAAAACTCACCTGTTAAAAGTTAAGGTTTGTCAGATTTGATTAAGAAAGTAAAATTCAGTATTTACCTGGTAGGTGGATAGTATGATTATGAAGAAAGCAAAATTCATAAAGACATTAACTAGGGAGGGAGAGGGAAAAGGAGAGAGAGAGGGAAAGGGAGAGGGAGAGAGAGAAAGAGAGAGAGAGAGAAAGAAAGACAGAAAGAGAGAGAGAGAAAGACAGAGAGAGACAGAAAAGAAGAAGGAGAAGGAGAAGGAGAAGGAGAAGAAGAAGAAGAAGAAGAAGAAGAAGAAGAAGAAGAAGAAGGAGAGGAGGAGGAGGAGGAGGAGGAGAGGAGAGAGAAGAGAGAGAAAAGAGAACATATAGGTTGGCAGGCATGGTGGCAAACTCCTATACTCCCAGCACTTGGGAGGCTGAGGGCCTGAGGCAGGAGGATCACAAGTCCAATGCCAGCCTAGGATATATAGTGAAATCTTGTCTCAAATAAACAAACAAAAAACAGAAGAATAACCAAACAAAAAGACTATATAACAAGGTGTAATACAAGAAGATAGCAAGATAGCTGCTATAAGGTGAGTACACAAAAACCAATTGTAATTCTGCATCAGCAACAGTTATGCGAGGTGCTAGGTGCCATGGTGCAAGCCTATAATCCCAGCAACTCAGGAGGAGGAGGCAGGAGGATATTGAGTTCCAGGCTAGAGGCAGCCTGTGTAACTTAATGAGACCCTGTCTCAAAATGAAAAATCAAAAGATGGTCTGGGCATCCCAGTAGTAGAGCCATTGCACAATTTGTGTGAGGCCCTGGGTTCAACCTAACAGTGTTGCAAAAATAAATAAAATAAATAAATTAAACTTTATTTAAAATAAATAAAAACTGGCTGAGGGTGCAGCTCAGCAGTAGAGCACTTGCAAAGTATGGGTGAGGCCCCTGGTTCAACTCCCAGTACTGTAAAAACAAAACAAACAAAACAATTATATGATGTAATTGTGGAAACAAAGCATTAAAATACCAACAAACTAAGATACACTCAGGAATAAATCTAACAAAAAGGTGTAAAACCTAGACATAGAAAAGATAAAACTCTACTAAAAGACATTGAAAAAGACCTAAAAGTCTAAGTGGTATCCCACATACATACCAGAATTATAGTATCAGAAATATGAAGATTCTTTACGAGTCCATCTATAAATTCAACATCTTTCTTCTCTTCCTTCCTTCTCCCCCCCCCATCCATAAAATCTTGCTATGTAGCCCAGGTTGGCCTCAAACTTGCAATCTTCCTGCTTCAGTGGACTGAGTGCTGGGATTATAGGCATGTACCACCATCCCAGGCTGATCAATATATTTCACTATATTTCTGGCCAAAATCAGACAGGATTGGATTGACAAACTGATTTGGAAACAGATATATAAGAAGAGAAGACCAAGAATAGCCCATTTCAAACTTTATTTAAGTTTTTAGCTTACTATTATATATATTTAAATTTTTTTACAATAAAAAGAATTTAAAAAATTTTTCCTGTCTTGACTGTTTATTCTTAGTGTGTTGTTATTGTTGTTGTTATTGGGTGCTCTGCTATTTATAGGGTTTCCAATGGCAGATTGTTTTGAGATTGTATTGGGAGTGGACTGTCAGGTCCTTCTCTCCTTTATGTAGTGCTGGGGATCAAACTCAGGGCCTCAGAGAATGCAGAGCAGCACTCTATCAATTGAGCTAAACCCTAGCCCCTACTCTTAGTATATTGATAAAATTCCCTTGTATTCATAACTCAACTCCAATATGTACTAATTTATGGACAAATTTTGTTTTTGTTTTGTTTTTGTTTTGAGACAGAGTCTCACTATGGAGCCCTGGCTGCCCTCAAACTGGAGGCAATCCTCCTGCCTCAGCCTCTGAATGCTAGGATTACAGATGTGTGCCACAATGTCCTGCTAATTTATGGACAATTTTATTTCATTTGCACCCTCTGATTCAGATTATTGTAGCAGATCTCAGACATTACATCATTTTATCCTGAATAAGGAACTTTCAATATTTTGACAACACAGCCACAAGAGGCATACTGTGCTCTCCAGTTGAATTAACTCATACATTCCAGTCCAATAAAATAAAAGTCAGTTTGGGGCTGTGGCATGTGCTTGTAATCCCAATGACTAGAGAGACTGAGGCAGGAAGATTTCAAGCTTGAGGTCAGAGGCAGCCTGTGAAATTTACCAAGATCTTATCTTGAAAATAGAAAGAGTAGGGGACTGGGGGTGCAGTTCAGTGGTAGAGCACTTTCCTAGCATATGTGAGGCGTTGGGGTTCAAATCCCCAGTAATGCAACAAACAAACAAACAAAACCTAAAACAAAGTAGAAGTTAGAGTGTTTATCTTTGCATAATATATATGTGTGTGTATATATACATATATATACATATATACACACATATACATATATATGTATATACATACATACATATATATGTATATGTATATGCATATGTATATATGTATATATACATATATGTATATATATACATATATATGTGTATATATACATATATACATATATATACACACACACACACACACACATACATATATATATATTTGTTGTTGTTGTTAGGTGCCGTCGAGTCAGTATCCGACTCATAGCGACCCTCATAGGGTTTTCAATGGCTGACTGTTTCAGAATTGCCTTGGGAGTGGATTGCCAGGCCCTTCTCCCATTTTTGTGGTGCTTCTTGCTATATATATATAAATATGAAGGACCTGGCAACTCACTCCCAAAAAACAATCAGCCACTGAAAACTCTATGAACAGCAGAGAAGCACTGACAATAGTGTTTCGCCTATTGTATATAGGGTCACTATGAGTCGGATACCGACTCGCACCTAACAACAACGAATACACACATACATACACATATATATGTATATATGTGTGTGTGTATATATATATAAAATTTATATATATATATATATATATATATATATATATATATATTTGCTGGAGGGAGTGTTTGGGATCTAACCCAGTGCCTCAAGAATGCTAGGCAGGCACTCTACTACTGAGACAAACCCTCAGCCTCTATTTTCAGTTTTTAAAATCTTACCAGCAGGGCTTCAAAACCACAAAAAATTGCATTCAAGTTCAGGTGCAGGTTCAATATGCTAAAATTTAGAGGGTTTAATTTGTTTGATTTAGGTTTAAAAATTGTTTTTGCAGTACTGAATATTATATTTGCATATTTGTTCACAGAATATTAGAGGTCTAGGAGAAAAATAGTATATTTTTTCCAGATAGGATGGCTTTCTGCCAGATGTCTGGAAGCACTGGTATTCTAGGACCACTTTAATATAATTTCAGGATTTGAGATGGGTTGAGCCTGAGTTACAACCCCTGCAGGGCAATCACTGTCTATTGTGATCACTTTTACTTTTAGCATGTAGTCCTCTGGGATTCTAATCCAAAGTGAGAGTTGTTGATGAGGGTCCCCAAAAACTAATGTGTTTCTGTAACTACTCAATTTGTTAAAAACTCTACTCACCCTCCTAGCTATCTCTCAGGAAATGCCTCACCTAGAAAAGTAGTCCCAAATGAAGGGTTACATCCCTTAGTTACTCTCCTTCCCAGATCCTGGCTCAGTAAGTAATTCTTCACTAACGTGTTAAATTTCCAATAATCCAAGCAGAGATTTTTATGCTTTTCCAGTTTTACTAGTTTTCTTTCAGTGGGACAGTTGCTCAGAATTACCTAGTCACCAGTACTAGAAGCCCAAGTCCTCTTGTTCCTACCTTCCTATAGGACAAAGCACTCTAATAATCAAGATTGGCTGAGAAACAAAATGGTAACAGTGTAACAATTACCAAAGCACCAAAAATAAGGAGGGAAGTGCCTGCTAAGAGAGATTCCACAAATATACAAGAACACACATGTAACATAGTTGAAAAACAATATTGATAACAAAATAAACTTCCAAAAAATTAGAGGATACAAATGTTGCTTGGGAATGCTTCACATAAACTTTACAAATACATCATAGTAACGGTTTAATAGCCAGTCACAGTTGTTTGTAAGAGAGAGTGAAACTCTCTGGAATTGTATGTCATTTGTCTTCAGCTGTCAGAACAGCCAGGTTGCTAACTAAGCAGTACACTTCAGAACACACTTAGAGAACCACTACCTAATAAAGGAAGTGGAACCATTTGAAATTCCTCTACCAAGGCTTTCTTAAATGAACTTCAGTAAAAGTGTCTGTCTGGAGATTTGCATAGGTATTTCTTTGGTTAGGTTACAAAGGCATGGATTAGGTTTCTCTTGATTAGATTAACACTACCGTTCTCAAATCTTCTCTAATCCTCTCCTCCAGGTCAGCTTGATTAGATTTTTAGGATTCACAAACTCACAAAGATTGACGATATTATTATTTTATTTTTTTGCAGTACTGGGGGTTGAATCCAGGACTCGCACTTGCATGTCTTGCAAGTGCTGGACCACTGAGCTTTTTTGAGAGAGGGTCTTGCTAAATTACGCAGACTACCTTTGATCTCAAATTTGCAATCCTCCTGCCTCTGCCTCCCCAGCCGCTGGGATTACAGGCATGGGCCACTGCGCCCTGTTTATGATATTATGTTTTACATAGGAGTTTAACCAGACCCATTGTGATGATTCCTGTTTTAGGCATAATTTCAACATTGTCTTGCCCAGACAACTGTCAGCAAATAGCCTTAGACAGACAGTATATTTGGGTAAATGCTAATCCAGTTCCTTAACACCCTCCCACTTTGTAGTCCTGGGAGGCTGAACCCAGAGCCTTGCACTCTACCACTGGGCTGCCCCTAGTCCCATTTTCAAAATTTTTGGTCTTGAGACAGGGTCTTGATAAGTTATGCAGGCTGCCTCTGGCTTCAAACTCATGATCCTCCTGCCTCCACCTCCCAAGTTGCTGAGACTACAGGCATGGGCCACTGTGCCTGGCTGTCCTTAACTTCTCAAAATCTTGGTATTCTTCTCTTTAAACAGGAATAATAATATTGTTCAAGGGATAGATATTTTGGGAGTTTTAAATTAAATAATGGATACAAAAATCTCAGGATAACCTATGGCACACAGGACAGTTTCATGAGTTTGTTGGAGGCCTTGCTCTGATGAGGTTATTTTGGGCCTGCCTGGGGTCTCAGGCCCTTTGAAAACAATCCATTAGTGCACCGGGTGTGGTGGCGCATGACTGTAACCCCATCGGCTCCAGAGGCGGAGGCAGGAGGACCCCAAGCTCAAGACCAGAGGCAGTCTGTGTAATTTAGTAAGACCCTGTCTCAAAGAGTAAAAAAATGGCCGGGCGAGGTGGCGCACGCTTGTAATCCCAGCGACTGGGGAGGTGGAGGCAGGAGGATAGCAAGTTCAAGATCAGAGGCAGTCTGCATAATTTAGCGAGACCTTGTCTCAAAAAGTAAGAAAATGGGCTGAGGGTGCAGCTCAGTGGTCCAGCACTTGCAGAGCATGCAAGTGCGAGGCCCTGGGTTTAACCCCCAGTATGGCAAAAAGAAAAAAAAAAAAAAAAAAGCAATTCATTAGCCAGGCACTGTGGCACATGTTTGCAGTCCCAGCAATGTGGGAGACAGAGGCAGGAGGAGTGCAGGTTTGAGGCCAGAGACAGCCTGTGTAACCGAGTGAGACCCTGACTCAAGATAAAAAACAAAATATGGGCTGATGATGCAGGTCAATGAGGCCCACTTCCAAAGCTTGCATGAGGCCCTGAGTTTAAACTTCCAGTAGTTAA
>VMDO01042826.1:0-10295 GCA_007922755.1 Pedetes capensis | reverse complement strand
GTTTTTAAAAGACTAAAATCAAACTTTTCCAGATGAAGATACATTCACTTTTAGAGATAAAAATACAGTCTATGAGTTAGAAATAGGCTTGCTTTGATTAAGAAAAAATTAGAAATTGAAGAAGAAAATGAATGAAATTGAATAAATAGCAATAGAACTTTCCAAAATGAGCTAGACTTGGTGGCATGCCTATAATCCCAGTGACTCAGGAGGTAGATACAAGAAGATCACAGATTTGAAGCCAGAGGTAGCCTACATAACTTAATGAGGCCCTGTCTCAAGATATAAATAAATGAATAAATAAATAAATAAATAAATAAATAAATAAATAAATGGGAGTGGAGTTGTAGCTCAGTGGTAGAATGCTTGCACAGTACACACAAGGCACTGGGTTTAGCCCAGAACCCCCTGCCATACACATAAAAATCTCCAAAACAAAACAAAGGTTAAAGGAGAGAATTTTCTAAGTAAATAGAACATTCATAAGATCCCCATCTCATGAGATACCAAGCAGCTTAACACATTTATATTGGAATTCCAGGGTTTGGGGACATACGGAGATGGCAGGAAAAAAGTCTGAAAAAGTAACTAAAATGTTTCAAATTTTGCTGAAAATTATAAACTCACAGATCCAGAGAGCTAAACAAACACAAAGGATTAAAAGCTGAAAATAATATAGTGAGGCATATCCTAATCACATTGCTTAAAATCAATGACAAAGAATATTAAAAGTCATTAGACAAAAACTTCATATCACATACAAAGGAGCAAAAATAAGTATGTAATGAATTCTTGTCATCAACAATGTAAACAAAAGATAGTGGAACATCTATCAATCTAGAATTCTGTGCCCTGACAAAATATCTTTCAAAATGAAAATGGAATAAAGACTTAGATAGTCATAAAAAAAACTGAAAGAATTCATCACCAGACTATCTATGCCATAGTAAATGTTAAAAGTCCTTCAGGCAGAAAGAAAATAATAAATGACAACAAAGATCTATGCAAGAAATGAAGAGTGCTAAAACAGAAACAAAGTGGGAAACGATTTTTTCCTAACATTTAAAACTGCTTTTAAAAGATAATTAAATGTTGAAACAATAATACTGAAGAGGGAGTACATGGTTTATAACATATGTCAAAAATTCATAATAATATCAGCATAGGAGTTGAGAGGGGAGAAAAGACATATCATTAAGAGGTTCTATAGCACTCATGAAATGGTATAATTTTACTAGTAAGTAAAGTTTGATAAGTTAAAGATGCATAATACAAAGCCTACAGCAATTACTAAGGTAAATGAAATAATAGCCAGTAAGCCAATAGTATAGATAAAATAAAATCATAAAACATATTTCATTAATTCAAAAGAGGAAAACAGAGAAAGAAATGAAATAAAAAATGGATGGAGTAGATAGAGAGCAAATAGCAAGGTGAGCAATTTAAATCTAATTATACCTATAATCACATTAAATATAAGTAATCTAAACACTCCAATGAAAGTGATTTTCACACAGATTTTGTTTAAAAGCATAACTATATGCTGCTAAAAGGAATATACATTAAATGCACAGAAATTAATAAGATATAAGGAAAAGTAGTGGAAAATATATATGATATGAACATCAGTCAAAAGAAAATTAGAGTAGTGCCATAAACATCAAACAATGTGTATTTCAGATCAAAGATAGTAGGGATAAATATTTCATGTCAAAGAGGACAATTCATCAATAGAGTTAACATTTACACATTAATGTTCCTAATAACCGAGCTTCATAATATCTGAAGTAAAAACTGACAGAACTACCAGGAGAAACAGAAAGAAAAAATCTACAATACTGTCGGAAATTTCAACATCTCTCTTCTAATAATTTCTAGAACAAATAGACACAGAACCAATAAAACTTTAGAAGTTCTAAGTAAATTATTAGCTAACTTGACCTAATTGGCATTTCTAGAACATTCTGTCAAACAGCAAAATATACATCCAAACACGCATGGAACATATATATACATTCCAATCATATAAAATATATCCTTTAATTACAGTAAGATTAAACTTAAAATCACAAAGGAAGATCATCATAAAATTCTTAAGTATTTGAGACAATGTATTTCTAAATATTCTATACATACACAATGGAGTCCTAGTCAGTCTTTAAAAACATGGAAAATCTGTCCTTTGCAACAATATGGATAGATCTAGAGGCCATCATGCTAAGTGAAACAAGCCACATATATAAAGACAAATTCTACATGATCCAACTTACATGAGAAACCTAAGAGTCAAATTCACAGAAGCAGAGAATAGAATGGTGGTTGCCATTCTACACCAGAATAGCTAGTAGAAGCAAGAAATGGATAGGTATGGTGCAATGTTTGTTGTACAAGATGACTAAGTCTAAAAGATCTATACAGCATAGTGTCTAATGTTAATATTGTACACTTGAAATTTTGCTGAAAGGACAGATCTTAAGTATTTTTATCACAAAATAAATAGATAAATAATAAATAAATAAATGGCTGGAAACTTTTAGAGAGGATGGAAATTATGGTATTGATTATGGTGATGGTTTTGTGAGTCATCATACTTAAGTCATACACATTAAATATGTACAATTTTTATGTCCGTCATAATTTAATAAAGTAGAATTTTTTAAGAAGAAAAATCAAAGTATAGTGCTGGACAGTAATAATATTAAGAATAATGTATACTTTGGTGTTACTTTTTTTCCTATTTCACCAAAGTATTTTTGAAATAATTGAAAACAAGTTTTCTCTTGCCTCTTATAAAACAGACACTGTGTAATAAAGGACCATTAGGGTGGGGTCAGAACACTCAGGTTGTAGAGCTGGCTGTGTCAATTCCTCTGTTACTTCAGGGAAATCCCTAATACCACTCTGCATCTCTTCATGATCTATAAATTATAGTGACTGGAATAAAGGATCACAAAGGTACCCTCCTGGGAGAAGGACCCAGCCATCCACTCCCAAAAAACAATCAGTCATTGAAAATCCCATGAATAGCAGAGAAGCACTAACAATACTGTTTTACCTGTTGTACATAGGGTAGCTATGAGTTGGACACTGACTCCACAGCACCTAACAACAACAACAACAACAATGGTATCTTCTGGATCTTAGAATCTAGTGTTCTATGAAATACCACAAGCTTCCCTCTGGTGGGAAATGAAGCTAACATTTACTGATCACCAATGTATTGCAACAGTTCTCATATTACACACACACACACACACACACACACACACACACACACACACACCATGGGAATATATTCACATTTCTCTTCTGAATGTCAGGAAAGAAATAATCCTGTATCCTATGATCAAAGACAAAGAAAAAGGTGCTGTCAGAAGAAGACTGACTTCTTATATGGAATTTCAACTCCCATATACCAATGTTCCCATGTCCCCAAATGACAACAAACAGAGGGAAAAAAGTTCACCCTTATCCAAACTCCATCAGTCCCTCTTCAAGTCCTACCTCTATAAGAGCCCAGGTTACTACCTAAGTCTGCACATAAGACTTAAGCACAGCTACATGAAGACATCCAAAGCAAAGGCTGGATCCATAAGGTTGTTTCATGGAGAAGCCTTGTCTCTGATTCCCCTTTCTGGTTACAAATCAATTGCTGACCTCAATAAAACTATATGGCCATGAAATAAGTGATTACCTGTGAAACAGCCTTGCAGTTGTGTTTTTAGCTTTAGCTGGCAGTCACAGTACTCCATAAAGAGTATCTTTAGGCCTTTTGCCTAAGTAAGGAGAAGTTAGAGTTGTCCTTTTGGCTTTTATCAAACCTCAAATAAAAGAAAGCAGATGCCAACGGGGTGAAAAGAGGACAGATCTCAGCCTGGAACCTTAGCAGTTGGATACAAAGCAGCAACTTGGATTTGAGCAGAGACACCTCTGTGGTCCTCAGTGAGCACACTGGTGCCTGGCCCTTTACATGCTGGAGATTCATTTTAATACTGACCATAGGAGCTGAGCTGTGGAACAATCATAGACAGGGAAACTTATAGGATGAGGCTTAATATTTTTAATAACTAAATAAAGTGAATGGGGACCCACTAACTCCATGGTGCATTCAATTCTGTTTTATTGCTTTGTCCCCTTATAGTTCCAGCATGGGTTGAGCTAATGTCACCACTGGAAAAAAAAAAAAAAAAAAAACTTCAGTGAGTGAATGCTCTCCACTGTATATTCAGTGCAATTATGAGTCCTTTCTGGGAAACAAATCATGCATAAAGAGACCAGAAAACTAAACCATCACAGATAATCTCTCTAAGCATATAGTTACTTATGCATCTAGGATAAGGGACCCAAGATCCTGCTGTCATGCATCGTTATGGAAAGCCCAAGTGACATGCATATTCTGCAAAATTTTCCTCCCCAATCTATGTGGACCAGGCTGCGAGGATACAGACAAAGAAAACCACTATGCCATCCCTAATTGGCACAACACAAAAATGAATGTGGATAAAAGCTCACTGGAAAAGTGAAGGATTCTGATAATCTCCCATTATTCAGGGATCCCTCGCCAGCTGGCAGAGCCAAATCCCGGCATACTCTCAGCCAGTTCTCATCTTTGAGACTCAGTGAAGTGAAAACAAAGGGATCAACCCAGATTTCAAATTCATTCAAATTTGCAGTTCACATTCAATGTTCCCAGACCTGCCTTGGGCCTCCTTCACTTCAGAGATCTGGGCCTGGTGCCTGAAAATCTATAGGGACACTGGGAAGAGGTGGTAGACAAATGTGTGCTGCTAGCATGAAAATATTCAAAATTGGAACGGAAACATCTGAGGATATAACTATAAAAAATTCTACGTATAGAAAAATCTTAAGTTTGTAAAAGATACTTATTGTTACATTAAAATCTCAAAAAAATTACAAATAGTACTCTAAAATTATGGTTTACTAACCATGCAATATCTGTCAAATGAAATGTTGTGAAGCCTTTGTAAATACTTATGAGCTTATAATAATGCAGAAAATCCTTGGATAAAAAGGAGATGCAGAATTGTAAATATATGATGTTACACCAAATAAATGAAAGAACAGGCAATTTACACAAATTAGAAATAATGTTTAATGGGAAAAAAATCTAAAATGTTAGAATTAGTCCTGTTTTTCTTTGGTTGGTAGCAGAGTATGTTTATTTCTTTGTTCCATTTTCTTAATATGTCTGGAAATGAAATGAAGGGACTTTGTGTGTGGATGTGTGGTACTGGAGGGTTGAACCTGAGGCCACATGCTTGCATGCTTTGCAAGTGCTGTTACCACATGAGCTGTACCCTTAGCCTGGTTTTTGGTTTTGTTTTATTTTGTTTTGTTTTACTTTTTATTTTGAGACAGGGACTCGCTAAATTATGCAGACTGCCCCTGGTCTGGAAATTGTGATACTCCTGCCTCTGCCTCCCAAATTGCTGGGATTACAGATATGGTGAACCACTGCACCCAGCTTTGGAAAGACTTTTAATGAGGTTTTCAACCAAATTTTAACCTAATACTAATTAAACTTTATGTTTTTGTACATATTTTGAATTGGCCTGAAAAGTTCCCAAGATATCTATCATCAAGTATTGATTCTTAAGACAAAAGCCCCTCCCTCAGGCTCCCCAATACCCCCTCAAAAAAAAAAGAAAAAAAAAGCTTTGAAAAGTTTAAGACATTCAGATTATTCTTTGAGGTAGCAACATAATATTCATTGGTCTGGGGACATTGTGACTCTGCTGGTAAGCTTTGGGTTTTAGAGTATGAGCATTTTTAAAACAGCACATTTTATTGAAGGATGCTTCCTGACCAGAATACTTTTAAGTAGACTAGCCAATGGGGGACAGGGAATTAGCTCCATAAGTAGACTGCTAACCTGCACTGAGACCCTGGATTCTATCCCCAGCACCAAAAGAAAAAAAAAAAAGACTGGCAATGGCTGAACCACAAGTATAAATAATCACAACAGAATCGGAGGGAAAGATTAGTGAGCTGTGGGAATCCAAATGTACCTGCTTGCAGCTCATGGGAATGACTTAATGAGCCACTGCAAATCTAACTAACTTAATCTCTCAGTTGCTTTTAATTTTACACTATTGTATTATATTGACACAGCCAGTATGCCTGACACTTAAGTCAGATCTAATCTGGTAATTAAGCTGACTAATAAAGACTGTATTTGAATGCAGTTGATAACTAACTCTATAGTTGGGGAAAGAAAGTGCTGCAGGGCAGAAAAGAATAATCTAATCTGGTCTTTGGGCTGGGGTTTAGCTCAGTTGATGGAATGCCACTCTGTGCTCTCTGAGGCTCTCTGGGTTCAATCCCCAGCACCACAAAAATGAGAGAAAGGATGTTGCAGCTCATTCCCAAAACAATCAGCCACTGAAAACCCTGTGAGTGTTGCTATGAGTCAGACACTACTCCACAGCACCTAACAACAACCTGATCTTTCTCATTTTCTTTAGGGAAAACATATCATATGATAGCATCCTGGATATGAGTGGGTTTACTACAGTTGTAAATAATGGAAATCTATTTGAGGAAAACAGTTAAGTTTATTATAAAGTTGAATGAGACAAATCATGAGGACTCAACTCTCCCTAAGGGCATTTGTCTAGGGGTGAAGCACTGTTAAATACTATTCAGAATATTATTTCTATGATTGGCCTTTACTGTAAGCACCCTTTAGGTATTTTTAAAATTTGTTTTCTTATTTGTTGTTGTTGTCTTCTTTAAATAAGCTAAGGTGTTTGAGCCACTCAGCTTCTTGAATGACAGCTGACAAACTTTTCCCTTATGCCTGGCTGCCTCCACCAGGGAGCTGTTAACCAAGCAACACCTTCTTTTGTAACTGGCTGGACTGCCCTTGGGGGGCATTGTGAACACTCCTTACTCACTCTGAGAGAACTCCATTCCAGCTCTAAGAACCACTACAACCATGTCTGTCCCTGAAGCCACAATTCCTGCTTTGAAAGGACTTGCTCCAGTCATGACTGCTCCAGGCAACTTGCACTGACCTTGGAAGAGTCCACTCCATGCAAGAAATGCCTTTGTTGTTGTTAGGTGCTGTAGAATCAGCTCTGACTCATCTCGACCCAAAGTGTAATAGAACAAAACACTACCTGACACTGTGCCAGGCACATGATCTTTTTTACATTTGTTGCACCTACTGTACTAGTCCGTCTAGTTAAGGGCCTTTTTTTTAATTGACCCACTACCATTCCAAACATGATGTCCTTCTCCAGGGATTGGTCCCTTCTGACTATATGTACAAAATATGCAACACCCAGTTTAATCATCCTTACTTCCAGGGAGCACTCTGGTTGCATTTCTTCTAGGACAGATCTGTTGATTCTTCTGCCAGTCCATGGAATAGTCAATATTTCCCTCCATCACTGTAAGTCAAAACCATCAATTCTTCTCCTGTCTACTTTTTCAATCTCCAGTATTCACAACCATATGATGCAATTAAAAATACCACGGCACAAGGCAGGGGCACTTTCTTCTACAATGTGACATCTTTACTTTTCAACAATTTAAAGAGGTTTTTTACAATGGCTTTTCCCAGTGCAATATGTCTTTTGATTTCTTGACTGTAGCTTCTATGGGTTTGATTGTAGAACCAAGTAAAGCAAAATCTTGGACAACCCCAGTCTTAAATTGTTTACTGACCCAGTTGTAAGGATTTTTGTTTTGTTGATATTGAGGCACAATCCAAACTGAAGGCTATGTTCTTTGATCTTCATCAGTGAATGTTTCAATTCCTCTTCACTTTTAGCAAGCAAAGTTGTGTCATCTGCATAAAATAGGTTGTTAATGAATCCTCCTCCAATTCTGATGCCACGCTCTTCTTCATATAGTCCAGTTTTTCAGATTATGTGTTCAGCATAGAGATTGAAGAGGTACAGTGAAAGGATACAGCCCTGATGCACACCTTTCCTGACTTTAAACCAAGGAGTGTTTCCTTGTTCTGTTCATATGACTGCCTTTTGGTCCATGTACAGATTCCTTATACAGGCAATTAAGTGTTTTGGTATTCCCATTCTTTGCAATGTTATCCATCATTTGTTGTGATACACACAGTAAAATGCCATTGCATAGTTGATAAAACATAGACAGACATCTTTCTGGTATTCTCTGCTTTCAGCTGATATCCATCAGACATCAGCAATGATGTCCCTGGTTCCATGTCTTCTTCTTAATCAGGATTGATTTTCCAGCAGTTCCCTGTCAATATACTGCTGCAGTCACTTTGAATGATCTTTAGCAAAATTTTACTTGTGTGTGATATTAGTGATATCATATGATAATTTCCACATTAGGTTGGATCTCCTTTCTTGGGAATAGGCACAAATATGGATCTCTTCCAGCCATTTGGCCAGTAGCTGTTTCCCAAATCTCTTGCCATAAAAGAGTGAGCACTTCCAGTGATGCATCTGTTTGTTGAAACATCTCAATTGATATTCCATGAATTCTTAGAGCCTTTGTTTCAACAATTTCTTCAAAGCAGCTTTCACTTCTTCTTTCAGTACTATTGATTTCTGATCATATGCAGCCTCTTTAAATGGTTGATCATACACCAATTCTTTTTCATATAAGAACTCTGTGCATTCCTTCCTTTTTCCAGAACACCCGGGAGCAGAAATTGCAAAGTGTTGAAACTGCAGAAGGTGAGAGAATAAGAAGAGCTGAAGGTGAGAGTTGCAAGCCCCAGTCACTAGAAGATTTCCTGAGAACAACCATGGGTTAAGAGCTGAGGGTCGCAACACACAAAGTTTGGGAACTACAACAGTAGTTGCAGCTACACTCAAGCCAAAGCAATAAGCCTCTGATGTGAGCACCTATAGCTCTAATTTTGAATGGCTGGAGCAATAAGCCTTGAGTTTTCAGAGCCTAGAGTTATGACTCTGTGTTTATAAAACCAACCCATAAGCTTCTAGCACTCAAGATCTCAAGGCTGCCAACGTTTAGGGACTTAGTCTTTTCCTGTTCCTGGTTTCCATCTGAATAAAGGAAGAGGACCTTCAGCCAGATGTTTTTCACAGAAGACGTCTCATGGAAAAAAAGAATAGTCAGACCTCAGGAACAAACTGGAAATAGGGAGAACTTACAAGGTCTTCTTTCTCATTTAGCTCTTCCTCTCTCTATGCTTTTGACACCATTTTTTTCCTCTGATTTTCCTATTTACTGGCTAAAAATATGCCATCAATAACTGTACTTACAGGCCCAGCCACCCAGAGAAAGACTGCTTTCTAGTCTCTCTCTAAATTTACTTCCTTCCTTCCTTCCTTTCTTCTCTCTTCTCTCTCCTTCCCTCCCTTCCTCTCCCCTTTTTATGCACACCTCTCTGTCTCTTCAACTCTATCTCCTCTCTCCCTCCCCTACATCTCCATGGATGGGACTTGAATTGATTAAAGTCTGATGCCTATCTTAAGCAACCAACTTAACCAAGGAATGTACAGTCACTTTGTAGAAACAAAGCTACCGGCATCTCTGCCTCTATTATCAGATAGATGGCCAAAGATAGAAGGGAAAAGAAGAAAGAAGGAAAAGTGTCCATTAAATGCAGAATTCATGTTTTCCCAGTGATATTTTAACACAAGACTTTGTTTGAAAACAAAAACCTAGTTTTATAACATGCTGATAACAGCAAATATATGAAGAATATTATTCCCATGAAGCTTTTTGAATAAATCTCTTAAAGAACCATTAAATGATGGTGGAAGAGAAGATGGCAGAAGGAATATCATTAAGCATTGCATTAATGTACCTGTAGGGCTAAGACTAAAACAACTGTGTATGGTGTGGAAGAGGATAGGATCGTTGGCAAGAAAGGGTGTTGTGACATAAAGTATATAACCAAAATGGAAGGTGACATAAATATGGCAAGTAATATAAATGTGCTGACTAACTTGTAATAGTTGGAGGTCACATTCAGTTAAATCTGAAAAGTCAATAATAGAGGAAGAAGTTCATTTGATATAACAAAAGTAAATACTAAAAATATCATACAGTTAACTAAAACTAGGCTGTAGAAGAGAGGCAAAAAAGGGAAGAGAACAGAAAATCATACAATTCTACCATTAATCAAGTATAAAGTTAATAAGCCTGAACTAAAGAAAGATGTAAGGCTATCTCACAAAATTATACTTTTATAAGAAATAACTATAACAAAAATATAAACCTTTTTGATTATCAGAGACTATACAAACATGAATAAGAGAACTCAGTAAGCCATGACATATCTTTTAAAGCTATGAAAACATAAAGCATAA
>VMDO01042825.1:0-10294 GCA_007922755.1 Pedetes capensis | reverse complement strand
CACAGTTCCTGGGTGAGAGTGACCATGAGGATCACAAGGGCACAGCTCACAGATCCTGGGACACTGTTCCCAGAGACCACAGCACACTGGGGTGTCCCATCTGCTGGTGTCCCCAAAGCCACGGGTGAGTGAGGGGACTCCATGATGGTTTGAGCACCACAAGGTCAGCTCTCTGTCCACATCATGATAGGCCTGGTCTTCTTATCCCAGACCCCAATGTCCACTCTCATTTCATAGCACTGTCATTGCCTAGAGAACAGTCGGAGGGGCCTGGACAATGGGGGCTGAGCAAGTCCCACTAGCCTGTCCCAGATGCCTGATGGGAGCCACAGCTGTGGCCATGGCTGAGCACCAGGTGAATGGCTGTCCCTGGGTTTAGTCCACCAGGGTTAGTCTACCCCACAAAGTGACATTCTGTATTAGGTCATGTATGAATTTATCTATATTATATTAACACAATCACTCAGAAAACAGAACCCTTTGCGTTTGGGCACATCACAGTAGTACAGATCACACAGTTACAGAGGGTCCCTGGAAAACTCACCTGGAACAGCAGCCCAGACACAGGAGACCAGTCCTTAACTTCTGTCTCACTTGCTCCTGAAGCCTAACCTATATTCTTTGTGTCCTGAGCGCCCCCTGTTGGTCCTGAGCCCTGCAGGAGGTTTGTGTCTGGGCTCACACTGAGGTCCCCTCATTGTGTCTTTAGCACAGAAATACATGGCCGTGTCTTCAGTCCTCAGGCTGTCCATTTGCAGATACAGTGAGTTCTTGGCATTGTCTGTGGAGATGGTGAATCTGCCTTTCACAGAGTCTGTGTAGTTTGTATCACCACCATTTCGATAAATTTGTCCAACCCACTCCAGCCCCTTTCCTGGAGCCTGGCGGACCCAGTGCATCCAGTAGTAATCAGTGATGGTGAATCCAGAGGCTGTGCAGGAGAGTCTCAGGGTCCCCCCAGGCTGCACCAAGCCTCCCCCAGACTCCACCAGCTGCACCTCACACTGGACACCTGCAAACACAGAGAATCCTGGTCAGGAAACTGTCACACACGTCCACTGCTCCTCTCACTCACGTCCACTCACACACTCAGGACCTCATGTTCTCCATGAATTACCTTTTAGCACAGCCAGAAGGAAAACCAAGCTGAGCCCCAACTCCATGGTGAGTGGTCTCACTTCAGTCCTGATCACTAATGGGACACCAGGGAGTCCAGGGCTGGTCTCCTCTCCCAGCTGCCGGGTGAGGGCTGGGCTGGTTTTCATCAGCAGAGGGAGGCCCCATTTGCATGTCCTCCTGCTATATAGTGAGCTCTGGGGCTGGAGGCCTTGGAGAGGACACAGCCCTCTTTAGATATGTGCATAGCAGAGTTTGCCATGAAGATAGAATTCTTGATAGTATAATAACTCATTATGTAAATGTGCCTTGTTGTTAATCATTCAAAACCCTACATTTTATTTAATTTTTTTTGCATGGAGTCAATTACGTGATGAGAGTGTTAATGGAACTCCTTTGTGCAGATGTAGAAGTACTGAGATAATCATAAGTTATTGTGTGATGTGACAGGAGCTAGTGTCTTGGAAAACTTAACCCCAGTATCTAAGCCTATCTTTTTCTGGAAAGCACCAAACGGCTCCTGGAGCAGCTCCTGGAAAGAGCGCTGAAGTATCAGTGTGAATACACCATGGGACAAATTTTGTGGGGTGTCTTTGTCCGTATTGGCTTCCCTAACAAAATATCCAAACTTGTGTAACTTACAAATGCTGCAATATTGTTTCTCACTTTCCTGAAGGCTGAGAAGTCCAGGACAAGCCAGTTACTTATGTGTTGTCTGGTTAGACTTGGGTTTCTACTCCCAAAGGTTGTCTCATTTCTGTGTCTCCACAAAACAGAAGAGATGCACAATGTGTCCCCACATTTATGTATGTTGTGGTTGTTAGTTGCTTTTGGATCAGTGTTATGTGCAACAGAAACGTCAGCTTCCACACATTGTTCCATGCCTGGCATGATACTTGACAGTGTTTCTCTGCTATTCATAGGGTTATGGACGCCTTGTTTTTTTGTGAGTGGTCTGCTGAGAGCTTGTCTATAGTCTTCTTTGTGTGGAAGCTCAGGTCAATCTGTCCACTTTGGGTGTCCCTCTTGGTGTCTGAGATTCAGGTGGCACAGCTGATGATGTGATGAGGATGATGAGAAACTAAAGTCCTGCCTGGGCTGCACAGCAATATCAGGACCATTCTGGGAGACTCAACAGGAGCTAGTCTCATAAGCAAAATAAAAATGTGAAGAGGATGTACCTCAAACAATTCCTGAAATCTAACTCTTGTTTTTACCTCTTATTGGGAAAAACAATCCTCCTGGCCCATCTGCCTTTCCCAGTGACCATTATTAGTGACAACTTATATTGACCCCTATTCATCCCATTTTCCTCCCGGGTTGACTTATCACTTTGCATGAATGAGAGAGCATGTGTTGTTGGTCTCCATGTGTCTGGCTTATTTCCCATAACCTCCACTTGACTTCCATGTCATCCATGTTTCTGCACATGTCAATGATTCATATTCTGGTGACTGAATAATATTGCACTGTTTAAATATGACACACATTATTTGACCAGTCACCTGCTGAGTGGCATCTGGGTTGATTCCATATTTGACCTGTGTGATGAATGCTCCAAAAATAATCGTACATAAAGAGTGGCATTCCCAAAACTTTGTGTTAACAGGGACCTGTTTTGTGGAAGGCAGTGTGAAGAGGGTTTCAGGATGTTTGAAGAGATGAGGAGTAGCTGTAAATACAGATGAAACTTTGCTCACTCATCATCTCAGGTCATCTCAGGATGTCATCTCACGTGTTCTTCTTCAACATGGCCATCATCCCCTGCGGTTCACAGCTCAGGCTGTGCAGCCCAGTTTGCAACAGGCTGTGGCCCACTGGTTAGGGACCCCTGATAAAAAGAAGCCATCAAAAATTTAGAAGTAATTAAGTAAATTTAGTAAAGTGGAAGCATTAAATTATTAACATAAAAATCAACAGTCTAAAGTAAACTAACATGCAACTATCTTAACATTAAATCCAGAAAATTCTGAGCCAGGTGTTGTGGACACATCTGTTATCCTGGGGACTTGGGAGGTAGAGACGGGCAGTTGGCTGTTCAAGCCCAGAGGCAGCCTGAGAAAATTAGCAAGACCATGCCTCAAAATAAAATAATAAGAGAAGGGCTGGGGATGCAACCCAGTGGTACTTACCTAGCATATGAGAGGTCCTGAGTTTAAACCCAGTAGTGAAAAAGGAAATTCAATTTATACTACCTATGAAAAAGAAATCACTTTTGAATAAACAATTCCAAGGAGGCACAATATATTTCCAATGAAAATCATAAAACACACATAAGAAAATTGCAGAAGACACAAACATCTGGAAAGATATCCCATATCCATAATTAATAATTTATTAATAATTAATATTTCATAATAATGATAATTCATAAATAATATTGAGAAATATCCATTCTCATTAATATGATATACAATTTTAATGCAATTTTGTGTGCAAATTACTTCCCTTGGGGAGACATAGAAGGAACACTCATTGGCTGACAAATCACAGGAAGGATCATCTGAAGTGGAACTTGGTGAACTCTGAGTTTCCTGGAATTGCTTGTGACTCGTGGGCAGTCTGTGTGTACAGCTCCAGCATTGGGAAGAATCCCTTCAAGGGTTCCCACCACGAGTCCCAGAGAAGCTGTGCTACCGAGAGTCCTACCCTAGCCAGGCTCCACCTCTCATGTACCTTAGCACCATGTGCACCTGGGGCAGGAGGGGTGGTGATGGGCACCTCAGGACAGGGTCTTGTGAGAGGCTAGTGATGCTCTATCCATTACATTACCATCAAGTAGGGTTAACTATCTGCTGTAAAGTTTTGCTTATTTCTCTGTCATGACTGTGGGTCAACCTAGAGGCCATCTGAGCTGTTCTCCTTCAACATGGCCATCATCACCTGCAGTTCACAGGAAACAACTAGAACAGCAATCTTTGAAGGATCAATGACATTATTTGTACAGTTACAAAGTCAATATTAACATTTTTGTACAACTAAAGACCCTGGGTAGTGAAGGTGATGTTGAGAGAAGGACAATGCTAGAGGATCTCACTACCTGGTTCACGACTCACTACAAAGCTCCAGGAATCAAAGCAAGAAGAAAGGTGCTGCAAAAATCTGACACATAGAGCAATGGAACGCCATGGAGAGCCTAGTAATAAACGCACCTTTATACAGGTAAGGGGTTTTTCCAGAGTTGCCAAAAGAGCATGCAGTGTGGAGTGGACAGTTTCTTAAAGAAGTTGTGTTTGGAGAAAACTGGATATCCACACTAAAATGAATGAAATTTGGACTCTAACAACATACACAAAAATAATTCAAAGCATTTGAATGAGTTTGATATGACAACAGAAGCTGAAGAACTACTAGAGGAAAGCAGAGGGAAAAACTCCTTGATACTGATTTGGGAACTGACTTGATTGACAGAATCCAAAAGCATAATGAGCAAAATTCAAAACCCACAAATGAGAGTGTGTCAGCTAAGAAGATTCTTCATGGCAACGTGGATATTATCAACCCAAAGTTTAGTACAGTGAGCCAACATTGCACACTTTTACTTCTGTGTGAAATCTCATGCTTTACTTATCATGAAAAATGTCAAAATCCTAGAGGTAGAGAGCAGAATTGTGAATCCAGAGGCTGGGGTGGAAAAGGGATGATGGTAGTGAAATGGAACAAAGACTCAGTTTCACCTGATGCAAATGCATTAATGATCTATGTCATAGCATGTTGACTATCATTAATGATTATGTATTTTATATTTGAAAATTATTTAAAGAATGTTTGATGTTCATACTAGAAAATCTGATGATAGAGTTGATGTGAACAGCCTGTTAATTAACCTGGTGTACTCATTCCATAATAAATACAGAAAAGAAGTTATTATATCTCATAAATATATTAAACGATCATTTGTCTAAATACATTTAGCAAATCACATGGAGAATCATTGCTACACTGTGAATAGAAAATCCAATGCTGTCTTGAATTGTACATGCATGTGATTGCACTTCAAGGTGATAGAAAAATACAAACACTATGTCATTTTATTAACTTCATGCAAATCTAAGAACATCCCTACTTTGATTATTTTATTAATTCATTTGTTTGCTTGTGTTGCTAGGGATTTATTTATTTATTTAGTTAGTTATTTATTAAATATGGTGATGGGCATTGAAGCCAGGGACTCAGTGCATGCTAAGCAAGCACTCTACCAACTCAGCTAATTCCCCACATTCCTGTCTTTAAACACGTGAAGGTTCATCCAACAGCTCCTGCTTTAGCAACCCACCCTTCCGTGCTGCTGCCTGCAGGTCCATCCCTTCCTCCTGTGATGCCCGTCCCATCATACACGGCACCTTCCATTGCTCATAATAAGCCTAGGGAAGAGAATTCCTGAACTGGCTTTTGTATGACTCACTTCAGCACGTCTACAGCCACCCTGGCATCTAGTCACATGTGATTTCAGAGGCTAAGCAGGTTTGGGCCTGATTAGTCCAGGATGGGAGACCGCCCGGGAATAGTGGGTGCTATAGCATATGGAGAGTGACCTAGAAGCCCACTCGTGAAACAATCAGCCATCAAAAACCATATGGATAGCCATGGAGTACTGACCCATAGTGCCAGGAAGGGCGCAGTGTTGGGGAGTTGTCCTTATGTGTACATAGCTTTGCAGTGAGTCAAACCTGTATGGATGGCACCTAACAACAAGAACACTGTAGCGTGTACACTGGGACTTGAGGTACAGTGGAAAAGCCAGGTTCAGGGACCTTAGCTGGCCCTCCTGTCCCAGGCCTTGAGCACTCAGTCATGGGTCACTCATGCCCTGCTCAGCTCAGGTCATGCCCAGTGCTCTCATCACATTGTCACTGCAGGGAGCTCAGGAGCAGTAGTCAGCCAGACCTGCTAAGCAACTGCTGGGGGATCCTGGCATCTGGTTGTTAAGTCTGGGGTTTGGAGGCCTTGACTTCAGTGTCCTTACCTTGATTAACAGCTTGGGTGACTTGAGGTCACTGTCACCTTGGTGTCTAGACTTGGGCTGCTGGGTTACACCCTTGGGTGGGGTCCCCTTTGCAGTCTGTAGTCCCAGAAGATTTCAAGTTGCAGGTTTTCAGGACCTAAGTTCATCCATCTCAGGTCAATACAGTGAGAGCACCATGCGGGAGGGGTGGTCAGGACCAGGGCTCTGGGCAGACGGGCACTGGGCTGGTTCTGAGGAGAGGCCCCGGTTCTAGGGTGAGAGTGAGCATGAGGATCACACATCACTCACAGAGCCTGGACAGTGTCCCCAGAGACTACAGCACACTGGGGTGTCCCATCTGCTGGTCCCCAAAGCCACGGGTCAGTGAGGGGACTCCATGATGGTTTGACCAGCACAAGGTCAGCTCTGTGTCCACATCACAACAGGCGTGGTCTCCTTATCCCAGAGCTCACAGTCCACTCTCATTTCACAGCACTCTCCTTGCTCTGGGAACAGCAGGAGGGGCCTGGACTTTGGGGTAGAGTGAGTCCCACCAGACAGTCCCAGAGGACTGCAGGAGCCACAGCCAGAGGCACAACTGAGTGCCAGGTGAATGGCTAACCGTGGGTTTAGTCGCCCAGGTTTACTCTACCCCCAAAGTGACATTTTGAATTAGTACATGTAAGAATTTATCTATATTATATTAACACAACCACTCAGAAAACAGAACACTTTGCTTATAGGCACATCACAGTAGTGTACCCATAGAGTTACAGACTGTCCCTGGAAAACTTACCTGGAACAGCAGCCCAGACACAGGAGACCAGTCCTTACCTTCTGTCTCACTTGCTCCTGAAGCCTAACCTGTGTTTTCTGTGTGCTGAGCGGCCCCTGCTGGTCTTGAGCACTGCAGGAGGTTTTTGTCTGGGCTCACACTGAGGTCCCCTCACTGTGTCTCTTGCACAGAAATACATGGCCGTGTCCTCAGTCCTCAGGCTGTCCATTTGCAGATACATCGAGTTCTTGGCATTGTCTATGGAGATGGTGAATCGACCTTTCACGGAGTCTGCGTAGTATTTGCTACCACCATCACCGTAAATATATGCGACCCACTCCAGCCCCTTCCCTGGAGCCTGGCGGACCCAGTGCATGCCGTAGTTACTTAAGGTGAATCCAGTGCCTGTGCAGGAGAGTCTCAGGGAACCCCCAGGCTGCACCAAGCCTCCCCCAGACTCCTCCAGCTGCACCTCACACTGGACACCTGCAAACACAGAGAATCCTGGTCAGGAAACTGTCACACACGTCCACTGCTCCTCTCACTCACGTCCACTCACACACTCAGGACCTCGTGTTCTCCATGAATTACCTTTGAACACAGCCAGAAGGAAAACCCAGCTGAGCCCCAGCTCCATGGTGAGTGGTCTGAGCTCTGTCCTGATCACTGAATGGGACGCCAGGGAGTTCAGGGCTGGGCTCCTCTCCCAGCTGCAGGGTGAGGGCTGCGCTGGTTTTACCAGCACAGAGAGGCCCCATTTGCATGTCCTCCTGCTATATAATGAATCAAGATGTTGCATGTTACAGAGAGGACTGTTTAAGAAGAACTAGTGTTCTGGAAAATATTTGCAGATATATAAATATAATTTCTAATTTTCTCTATTATTTGCAGATATATAAATATAATTTCTTATTTTCTCTATGTTGTGATAAACACTTATCGCTCATTCTTTTCTAATTGTCACATGCATATTTAAGTGGATTTGGATCATTTAGCACATTTGACAAATGTAATGCAGAGCCAGATGTGTAGAAGTTTATGTGATTTGTCTAATATCTCGTGTCTGATAGAAAATTACCCCTCAAATATTTCAGCCTACAGTCCTTCCCTCACAAATCAACTGCTCTCTGTGAACTGAAATTCCTAAAAGCAGCCATGTCTGTGGTAAAGATTCTGCAGAGTGACTGACTAGAACTTTATGATTGTGGACAGATGGAATGTGGTAGAAGCAGAGACAAAATTACCTTGGGCTATTTTTAGGGTGGGCTATGCTTATGAAGCACTTCATCAAATTCTGAGGGTGGATTAGGACAACTAAATAGTTAAATTCCCTCTCATCACTCACAGCTGAAGAAAAAGGGAAAACAGGATAATGGCTATTGAAGTATCAGTGTGTTTCCTGTGGTGATGCCCTTCAGGATTTAGCTCAAGCGTGATGGAACACCAGGCGTCCTACCTGAACCCTCAGGTAGACCTGGGTGTCAATCACTGGCAGTGGACAGCTGGAGGCCCAACGTGGGAAAACACTGTGAACATATAACACTGCATGGGGCCTCTGCAGGCTCTGAGGTGCACTGGGCAACCTCCTACCTCATGCTCCAGGCAGGTGAATCTCTGCTCTACCCTGGGGACACAATGATGGTGTGGGCGTAAGCCAGTGGCCTCTGTTCACGATCTCTGCATTGGAGTGGACCCCGTGCAGGTGAGAAAGGAGCGTCCTCACGTTTAACCATTCCGGGGAAGGCAAGTCTGTGCCAGGACAGGACAGAAAGGAAAGAGCAGTGCAGAGGAGTGAATGTGGAAATCGTCATTGTGTGCAAATGGGGTGATTGTCTCTCTTTGGCACTAAGATAATCAAGTGGAAGTGTGTTTCCTATGGAACAACCCACACACAGTGTGCTGTCCTGATGGGAGCCCATTCCTCACCTGTAATTCCAAGTGCCACAATGCACCTGGACGAGCTCACAGCCTCTGTGCTCTGAAATCCACGCCATGGTTTGTGCTGAATGCACACATCTGAGGTCAGCCTGACCCATGACTGATCTCTGTGTTCAGGTGGGGACAGAGCCTGCCTGGAGTCACCTGGGATCACTGATGGGCAAGTTTGCCTCCTTTCAACCCACTCTGTTTTCTCATAAAATAATTCCATAAAAAAATGGTCATAGTATACAAAATACAAGATGGAGCTCTATGAAAATACAAAAAAGGAAAAAAAATGTCAGTTTATGCACATGAGTGCATACACTATCATTCCAGGTTAATTAAAATTCACATCTTTTTTCTGTTGATTTTATTTGAAAAGTTTCAGAAGATGGAAGCAGTAGGAAAACTGATTAGACAGCTGCATATTGCTCTGTATCGTACTAAGATGTAGGAATATAATACTGTTACCACTAATAAAAAAGTTCAGAAAAAGGACCCTGACATCATTCCAACCATTTCTATTCAGCAATATACCAGAGATTCTAACTACTACTACTAATATAGAATGAGACCAAAGTAGGGGAATTGCACCTAATCAGAAAAAGCATGCAGCCATACCACTATGATGTGCGGTCCCTTTAAATCTTGGAAGCTAAGCAAGGTCTGGCCTGGTTAGTAGTTGGAAGGGAGACCACCTGGGAACAGGAGGTGCTGTAGGCTTGGGAGAAGGAATGTGCAGCCCCTCCCAAAAAACAGTCACCCACTGAAAACCCTAGGAATAGCAGAGAAGGACTGACAATAGTATATCCCCTGTTGTTTGGACACCGACTCCACGGGGCCTT
Source organism: Pedetes capensis (assembly GCA_007922755.1). Taxonomy (NCBI): domain Eukaryota; kingdom Metazoa; phylum Chordata; class Mammalia; order Rodentia; family Pedetidae; genus Pedetes; species Pedetes capensis. Next base: position 693 of record VMDO01042825.1, on the reverse strand, counting down.
ACAACAACAACAACAACAACAGTGAGAAAAAAGGACACACATTTGATACAGGTTTTCTATGCATTTCAGAAGACATACAGTGAGAAATGTTAGCAAAGTTATTGATAATATGATCCAGAATCTATGGGCAAATATAAAATAACCCTGAGAGTGGGGAGTCTCCTGTGCTACAGTGGCTGGACTGTAGTCTTCATTTTTGGAGTCAGACAGCACCCTAGGTGTGGCCACAAAGGTGCTGTGTGGATGATGTTAAAGTCATCACCTATTCCCTCTAAGTGGGAAGGAACGTCCTAGGAGTGCATAGACCTGGGTCAGTCAGAGCAGGGCAGAGAGGGTGAAATCCCCTGCCAGGTGACCGTCCAGACTGAGACTTCCAGGTGCTCTTTCTGTGGCTGACCCTGGACACCCAGCCCCACCACGGCCGGTCCCTGAGCTCACAGTGCACCAGCTGCAGCTCTGTCCACAGTCACTGGTGACATCACCATGACAATCCGAGTAGACCAGGTCAATTCCCAAATGACAGCCCGTGTGGGCTGAGCAGCCATCGTCCCTTTGGCTGTGAGAACCCATTGCACCTGGGGTCCAACAGAGGATGCGAGGAGGTTACAGGAAAGGAGACAAAGAAAGACTCCTCGGCCTTCCCAGGGGCCTTGCTGGCCAGGTCATGCTGACCCAGATGGTGATGTAAAGCAA
>VMDO01042824.1:0-10294 GCA_007922755.1 Pedetes capensis | reverse complement strand
GGAAAAACAATATGTGAATTAGAAGACAGTTTATTTGAAACTATACAGTTTTAGGAACAAAAAATGAATAAATAGAATGAATTAATTTGATAGTACTTGTTGGATAGCATTAAAAGAGCAAACATTTACACTATAAAATTCAAGAAGGAAATAACAGAGACAAAGGGGTAGGACACTTATTGAAAGAAGTAGTAGAAGAAAACTTTCCAAATCTAGAGAAAGATATAAATATCCAGGTACAGGAAGGAAAAAAGTCTTGGATCAGATTCAGCCTCTAAACCACATTAAGACATATTATCTAATGGCCAAAAATCAAGGACAAACAGAATATTCTGAAAGCAGCAAGAGAAAAGAAGCAAGTAGTATGTAAAGAGTTTCAATAAAGCCAGAAGCAGATTTCTCAGCAGAGACCTTGCAGCTGAGAGAGTGGGGTGGATGATATGCTCAAATTGCTGAAGAAAAAAATCTGCTAAACAGGAACACTGAACCCAGTGTTCCCATGGTTTGAATACAAAATGTCCTCTACAGATTTATGTTGCTGAAGGCTTGGTCCCCAGATGGTGGCACTATTTTGGGAATTAGTGAAAACATCTGGAAGTGGGGCCTTGCTTGAAAAAGTAGGTCACTAGAAGAAGTAAGCCTTTGTAGGTTATAACCTGTTCCTGGTCTCTTCCTCCCATGTCTCTGTGATTTCAAGCTTCCATGAGGTAAGAAACTTTGCTCTTCCAAACCCTTCTCCCCATAACATTTGCTGTGCCTCAGGCCTCAAAGCAATATAGCCAACAGACTATGGATGGAAACCTCTGAAATCATGAACAAAATAAGTCTCTCCTTCCTTTAAGCTGTCCCCTTGGGTATTTGTCACAATGAAAAAAAGTCTGACTAAAAAAAAAAAAAAAAAAAAAAAGTCTAACTAACGTACCTAGGAAAGTAGGAAAGTTAGGTCATTGTTGTTAGGTGCCGTCGAGTTGGTATCCGACTCATAGTGACCCTCATAGGGTTTTCAATGGCTGACTGTTTTGGGATTACCTTGGGAGTGGATTGCCAAGCCCTTCTCCCATTTTTGTGGTGCTGGGAATCGAACTCGGGACCTCAGAGACTGCAGCGCAGCGCTCTACCAACTGAGCTAAATCCCAGCCCCTAGCTAGGAAAGTAGTTCTTCAAAAATGAAAGAGAGGTAAAAACATTCCCAGATAACAACACAGAAAGTCCATTGCCACCAGGCCCATATTACAAGAAATGGTAAAGGGAATTCTTCAAGTTGAAATAAAAATATGCTAACTAGTAGCACAAATACATACAGAAGCATAAATATACTAATTCCTTCTCAAGAAGAAGTAATGTCCTTTACTGATATTGAGTCTTCTCCTGATATCCTATAACTTAAAAATCTACAATTTAAATTAAAAAAAACTTAAAAAACTGATAGAAAGCCAAAACATCTTATATTACATGATAAAATAATAAGGGATAAGAGAAAACAAGGACATTTATTTAATATATGTACATATACATATGAATATATTTGTACCATCGTAGAAAATATGACTATTACACTCCTCATTTCTCTAACTAGTCATAGGGTTGCAGGTGGTATTTATCATTATCTTCTACTATCTACTCTGAATTCTCTTTACCTTTAGTGAGCACCACAGCTGGCCATAGTTCTTTAACTGGTGGGTTGGCCCTAAACTTCACCCCTGAAAGGTCTGGGGGCATTAGTAGTCTTGTTTGGATTGAGTCATTACACTTTTACATTGACTTTAATTACAGGACACAGTTCCTTAAAGAATTTCCTGGATTCCAGAATACTTTTCTTGTGTAGTAGCAGTTCAATTTCCCCTGAGGACCAATGACCTTAGCCAGTACAGTAACTCCCTTTTTGCCTATTGATTCAAAAATAAGAGGAATGCCAAGTGGATGTGTGGCAGTCTTATCTTCCAGCTCAGTTGAATCATTCCATTTTCTCCTGGGGTAAATATTTCTCTCTTTGGAAATAAAACTTCTAGTCCAGAAGAATATAAAATCATGGGAATAGGAAGCAAAATTTTTGATAGTGGATCACTATAGGTAATAGTGAATGTTACTACCTCTTCCACTCCTTGATTGTTGGACCTGTGAATCCTGACTTAGAGAAACAGCACCATGTGCTGGCCACTGATTCAGAGAATATAAAGCTTTCTGGAGAACACTGTTCCAACCCTGCATGGTATTGCCACCTGAATGATACTGTCAGTCTTCAAGAAGCCATTCCCCAACCCTATGAAGTCAATTGCTACAGGATGGTGAGCATGGTATAATCTCAGAAAAATCTATTACCAGGTCCTAGCCTTCTCTTCCTCTCTGAATATACTGTAGAGCACTCTCCATAAAGCCATAGGTGCATGCTGGCAGACAAAATATATTTTGGCAGGAGAAAGAACCATGGACTTTTGGGCCACTACTCTGGGTCTCTTGCTCAAGTCTTCAGGACCTGTATGGGCCCTATCATGTATATGCCACTTCCACTTGGTGATAGAGTTCTCTGTGCACACCCAATTTTATGACTTAGTGAATCAAGTAACACTCAACTCATGATAGTCAGCTCAGTTCACATGATTAATTTGGTAGCCATAGCCTCACATTCAGTTTCTACTAAGGTCCAGAAGCAGATCAAGAGCTATCTCTAAAAAGGTGGCAATTATCTGCAGTTAATAGCAAGGCCTTGACCAAAAACCACAAGGGACTCCACTGTGATCACCTATAAAGGACTGCCAAAAGTTTCAGACAGTGTCCCCATCCGCCACTGATAGCTCATGTACTGTTGGTTCTGCTGAATCATATGGCCCAAATCACAGGATAACTTGCACAACAGTCTATACCTTCCTTAGGGCCATCTTCTTTTTGGGATCCACTTAAAACTGGCAAATAATTTGGTTACTTAATAAATAGGGCAGGGTAACATATTCAAATAAGGAATATGTTGCCTTAAAAGTCACTTCTAGGACTTCTAGGACTCCTAGGACTTCTAGGACTTCTAGGTCACTTCTAGGACCATGATTAAGTTGTCAATGCCATAGGTCTCTGTAAGTCAGCTTATCCAAATAGGACCAGTAGGCACTGTGCCTCTTTACTGGTTCTTTTTTCCCCCAGTACTTGAGGGGTTAAACACCCAGAGTCTCGCACATACTTTGCAAGTGCTCTACCACTGGGCTTCACTCCCAGCCCATTTTTTACATTTTTGAGACAGTCTTGCTAGGTTACACAGGTTGTCTTTAGCTTTGAACTTGAGATCTCCTTCCCTCAGCTGCCCGCATCACTGGGATTACAGACATGCACAAACATGCCTAGAATCTTTCTTGGTTCTTGAAGGAGCCAGATGAAACAAATTTTTCTTTGCCCTAGTAGGGATGTCTTGACATACTTCACACAATTGCACATCTAGAAATTTTACAGAAGCAAAATTACCCAGGATTTTAGATTTATTTCCCATCTTCTAACACACAAATATTTTATCTATTGTTAAGTAAAGGGTATTGTTATTTCTATCTCAGTAGGTACAATCATCATTACATCATCAATGTGACAATGCTTCCAGAGTGATATCTTGTGGAAGGAAAAGGCAATAAAGGTCTGTGCAAACCAAATTACAACACAGTGCTAGAGAGTTGATGTACCCCTGAGGGAGTAAAGATGTATCACTTGCCTTCCAAACTGAAAACAAATTGCTTCTTTTGAGCTTTATGGACAAATATGGAGAAAATGGCTTATGCCAGATCAATAACTGCCATATCTGGTACCAAATGTATCAACTTTTTAAATAATGAAACCATATCTGGTATAGCACCTGTGATTAGAGTCACCACTTAGTTAAGTTTATAATAATCTGTCATTCTCCAAGATCCATCTATCTTCTTTATAGGGCAGGTAGGAGAGAGGTGGTGGAAATCATTGCCTCTGTATCTTTCAAGTCTTTGGTGGTGGCATAAATCTCTGAAATCCTTCTAGGGCTGTAGTATTGCTTATAATTCACTATATTTCCAGGTAGAGGCAGTTCTGTTTGATCTGTTCCACTATAGTAGCCCTCACACTGACTATGGAACCAATGTGGAGGTTCTGGTAGCTGCTGATCATCTCTATTCCAATAATGCATTCTGGAACTGGGAAAATAACAACAGGATGGGTTTAGAGGCCCACTGGATCCATTGTGTTTGCATCTGAGTTATGACTCCATTGATTACTTGACCTCCATAAAACCGTACTCTGACTAAAGGACCATGGTGATGTTTTGGGTTTTATGGAATCCATGTCAATTTAGAACCTGTGTTCAATAGACCCCAAAAGGTCTGACTATTTCCTTGTCCTTAATGCAGTTACCCTGGTAAAAAGCTGATGATCCTTTTTGGGAACTCTGAGAGAAAGATTAACAAAGTGAATTTTCAGTACATCTTTCCTCCAGGGGACCTTGACTCTTCATTCACTGGGTTTAGAGACTGTAAACTGGCTTAAATCTGAGGATTATTTGAAGGTTTGTAGTGCTTTGTTTTTATTATTCAAATTATAATTTTGTTTAATTGGCTTGGAAGATTTCCGCTTATATGGAGCAAGTAAGAATTTAGCAGACCTCTTATTAATTTCACTTCTAGGACCATGATTAAGTTGTCAATGCCATAGGTCTCTGTAAATCAGCTTATTCTGACTAATCATTTCACTATGCTGATTATTACAGTAAACTACATCCACCTCGCCTTTGTTGGTTGTTTGACATCACTTGATATCTCCTACTCAGGAAATGAATTATATCTATTGCATTAAAAATTTTTGGTAATTGAGGGTTGAACCCAGAGCCTTGCACATACTTTGCAAGTGCTGTACCACTGGGCTGAACTACTAGGCCATTTTTTTAAAATTTTGATACAGGGTCTTGCTAAGTTACTCAGGCTGCCTCTGGCCTCAAATTTATGATCCTCCTGCCTCAGCCTCCCAAGTCACTGGGATTACAGGCATGCACCACCCAAGCCTGGTTTGCATTTAAATGTTTTAATTGAATATGATTACCATTGTATGGTCTGGCCTAAGAAGAAGAACAGCCATGGAACAATTCAAGGATGCTGAATATTCCCTCATAAATGCTATTTCTCAATGCATCGATGAAAAGTACATCCTCTAGACTCTTCCAGTGAGGGTAAGTCTTAGGTGACAAATCTGCTTTAGGATTCCAATAACTTCAAGGAACTAATTCTTTTCTGTGTGTTAAAACAAGGGGCTGGGATTTAGCTTGGTAGAGCACTGCTCTGCAGTCTCTGAGGTCCCAGGTTCCATTCCCAGCACTACAAAAATGGGAGAACATGGCAATCCACTTCCAAGACAGTACCAAAAACAATCAGTCATTGAAAACTCTATGAGGATTGCTATGAGTTGGACATGACTCTACGGCACCTAACAGCAATGTTAAAACAAAGGATGTCAGGTGTCTCCAACTTGCTCATGATGGGCCATCTTTTGATACAGATTTCAGCCATCCAACCACTGTTAAAGCCCTGTGTAGTAACATTAAATGAAGAAGCTCTGCTTAGTGATTCTATATCAATAAATTCAGTTTTCTGTTTATAGATCCAAATTTACATTTTTTCCACTTGCATCCCATACCCATAATATCCATTCCTACACATGTTCCCTGGATTTCTTCTTGTATAAATTACAGAACTCAAGTAGTTATTTTGTATGGTGTAGCACACTTCCTTACTTTGTACCTCACCTTAAGGAGTTTGATTGGATTTGAGTGCAGACATACATCTAGAAATAAAGATGGGTGTGGGAGTAATTCCTGAGGAATTCCAGCATTGTCTTGTTTCACAAGCACTTCAGGGGAGGCTGTTACCTTTTTTTTTTTTTTTTTTTTTTAAGAAATGCAGGGTTAATCCTCTCAGACAGATTAGAAAGACCAATACCATTATGGGTGCTGAGGCAATTCCCATTGGCAAAATAGACTCATTAGATTTTAGGGGCTCAGTGTTCTCAGCTTTATCACAGTTTTGCTACATATCTCCACTTCTATTTACAGGATCCCCTTCCTTCGCAATTGATGCCTTCACTTCTGTAGTAGACTCCCTGTGAGGCTGGAAGTTCAATTATCCTTCAAATTGCAAGATGAGGGATTGTGTTTGATTTTTAGCAATCTCAGCTCTGTGGATACATGAGATAAGATTTTCCATTAGGGCATACTTAGAAATTGTTAGAACATTTGTGTAGTGCTTGATACAGGAATTTGTATCCCTGAGATCATTTTTTCCTTCATCATTTTTCCAGTGATATTAGAATAAGCCAATCAATGTGATTATGTCCTTCATTTTCTCACAAATGTTCAAAAGAATTTCATAGTCACTAAATTTATTGCCTCTTATTAGTGATTGATTATTAATATGCAGTGGTGAAATTTTGCATATCTTTATTGATAGATCATTCCCTAAACAACCCGTCTTCTCTGTACTACTGGAAATGGAGTCCACAGCATTTTAAAATCTAATCAGATTAGAAAGACAATTCCAGAAACTCATTCTTAAAATTATATTTCTCTAGAACCACTCTTTGTACCAAAATCTGCATAGTCAGCGTTCTCTAGAGAGATAAATCTCATAGGTCAAAGCCTGGAAAACCTGAAGCTCTGATGTTCAAGTACAGGAGAAGATAGGTATCTTAGCTCCAGAAGAGAGTTAATTTGCTTTTCGTCTGTGTTTTTCTTCTGCCTGGTCTGTGAACTGATTGGATGGTTCCCACCCATTTTGGATGAGGGAAGATCATTTTAACTCAGTCTATTGATTCAAATGTCAATTGTTTTCTGTAACCACTCTCACAGATATAATCAGATTTTAGGGGATGACAGGCAGATACAAGATGCCTTTGCTTCCTACATATAAATATATAACAAAAGAAGAAAAAGCTGTACGGGAAAAACTTGATATCAATCTGAACAATAATATGCATGTTTGCTAACCATGAACAAATGTCAATATACTGTTACTATACTGTTACTTTCTAAAAACTATTCTTGAATCTTATCAAAAGAGAGAAATTAATGACCCTATTACTGCAGCATCTCCATCATCCAGCAATTAATTTTAGGTCAATGTTTCCATTTTCAGGACCTGTGTGCTTTTGGATGTTTGGGAGAGTGGCAGGTCAATGAACAAAAAAGAAAACCCTAGATGGATTGACACAGTGTCTGCAACAATGGACTTAAACATAAATAAGATTCTGTGCCTTGCACAGAATCAAGAAATATTTCATTCTATTGTACATAGGGTTGTTATGAGTCAGACCCTACTCAGTGGCAACAACATCATGTTAATGAGTACAGATACAACTCTTCTGATTTTCACTTTCAGTACAGCATTCAATAAATTGAGATATTCAATATTTCACTGTAAAATAAGCTTTGAGCTAAATGCCTTTGCTCAAATTCAGACTAATGTGTTTTAAGCATGTTTAATGTAGGCTAGGTTAAGCTATGATGATGTATAAGCTAGATGAATTTAATGCATTTTTACTTATGATATTTTCAGCTTATGATGAGATAAATGGGATGTAACCACATCATATATTGAGGAGGATTGGTACTTAAAATTTATTCATGGAGTGGGCCTTGTTAATATCTCTTGTCACTAAATTGCTTAATAACAAGTATAGAGGAAAGGTTTAGGAAGTAATGGATTAGTTTACAACATGTATTTTGGTAATAGTTTACAAGCATAAACTTATTAAGCTGTATACCTTAAGTACATCAAGTCTTTAATTTCAACCATACTTCAAAAAGTGATATTTTAAGAAAGGAAGCCTATTTAATGAGGGAGTGCAAAATCCTGCTAAATTTCTTATCAATTAGCCAATTTATTAGCAGATCCTCCAGCACTAAACATTCACATGACTGCAGCTTCATTCAATAGCTTAACAGTTTCATTAGTGTGGCCTCTAAGATTCCTAAGCTTCTGATAATGCATAAGAAAATTTCAGTGTTTCCTAGAACTTTTAATGTACTTCAATATGTAACACTAGATAAGTAACATGGAAGATATTTATAAACAAGATTCAGCAGGTAAATATAACGAAGCATATCCACTTGTAGAAGATTGAAACTAGACCTCCATTTTTCACCCCATACAAAAATCAATTCGAAATGCATCAAAGACCTTAACATAAGACCTTGAACTTTGAAACTTCTATAAGAAAACATATGGAAAGCACTTCATGATACTAGCACAGGCAATGATTTCCTGGATAGGATTCCCAAAGGTCGGCAAATAAAACTAAATGCAATTATATCAAATTAAAAAGCATATATGCAGTAAAAGAAACAGTCAGGCAGTGAAGAGACAACCTACACAATGGCAAAAAAAATGACCAGCTATTAATTTATCCAGAATGTATAAATAACTCAAAAAGCCTAATAAAAAAAGTAATCCATCCAAAAATGGACAGGACCTGAATTGACACTTCTCAAAAAGAAGTAAAAATGATCAATAAATATATGAAAGAATGATCAATATCATTAGCCATGAAAACACAAATGAAAACTACATGGAAATATCTCACACCAGTTAGAATGAGTATTATAAAAAAAAATAATACTGGTGAGGATGTGGAGAAAAAAAAGAAACCTGTATGCATTGTTCATGGGGATGTAAATTAGTACAGCCACTGTCGAAAATGGTAGGGATATTCCTCAAAAAACTAAAAATAGAACCATAATATTATCCAGCTATATTAAACCTAGGGCTGGGATTTAGCTCAGTTGGTAGACGCTGCGCTGCAGTCTCTGAGGTCCCAAGTTCAATTCCCAGCACCGCAAAAATGGGAGAAGGACCTGGCAATCCACTCCCAAGGCAATCCCGAAACAGCCATTGAAAACCCTATGAGGGTCGCTATGGGTCGCTATGAGTTGGATATTGACTCGACGGCACCTAACAACAACAACATATAAAACCTGGGCTGGGGTTTAGCTCAGTTGGTAGAGCACTGCTCCGTACTTCTTGAGGACCTAGGTTGCACCCCCAGCACCACAAAAATAGGAGAAGGATGTGGCAGTCCACTAGCAAAAACAATCTCAAAACAACCAGCCATTGAAAACCCTATGAGGGTTTCTATGAGTAGGACATGACTCAATGGCACCCAACAACAACACTACACTTACCCCAAGCTATATATCCAAAGAAATTGAAGTGAGCACACACAAGAGTGATCACTGCACTCATGTTTACTGAATTCAAAATATATAAAATATAAAATCATCTTAGGTGCCTAATGATTGCTGCCTGGATAAAGAGCATATTATATACACACATATACAATGTCATATTATTCAGCCATAAAGGAGAATGAAATTCTGTTATTTGCAGGAAAATGGATGAAACTGGAGGATAACATGCTGTGTGAAATAAGCCAGACTTAGAAAGATAAGTATCACATGTTTTCTCTCATATATGGAAAGTTAAAAAGAAAAGACCTAAAAATAGAAAAGGGACTACTGGATACTACCAAGGGGGTCAAAGGGAAAAGAAAGAGGGGGGAGAGTCACAGAGAGTAGAAAGATGATAGACATAATCAATGCACAATATATGCATTCATGGAAATGTCATAGTAAAATTCATTAATTTATACAGTTAACATGTATTAATAAAAATAAAATAAATGTAAATTAAAAACCAAAATGAGAGGCCACTTCATCCCCAGTAGGATGGTTGTAATAAAAGATTCAGAAAATAACAAGGGTTGGTAATAATGTAGAAAAATAGGATTTCTCACACATTGCTAATGGTTTGTAAAATTGTGTAGTCACTTTGGAAAACAGTTTTGCAAATTCTCAAAAAGTTAAACAGAGTTACATATGATCCAGAAATTCTGCTCTTGGGTATGTATCAACCAGGAGAATTTTAAACACATGTCCACATCAAAACCTGTACATGAATGTTCATAATTAATAATAACCAAAAAGAAACAAGTTTGCCTTTCAGTCCATCAACTGATGAATGAGAAAACAAATTTGATATATCCATACAAAGGATTATTCTTCATCTACAAAAAGCAGTGCAGTACTCATATGTGATCCAATATAAATAAACCATGAAAACATGCAATGAGAAAGAAATCAGATGCAAAAGACTATCTATTGTATGATGTTTATATGAGATGTCCAAAATAGGTAAATCCATAGAGGCAAAAATGTAGATTAGTACTTTTCAGAGGGGAATGGGAAGTGATTATTAATAGGTGTGGGATTTCTTTATAGAGCAATGAAATTTTCTAAAATCAGAATATAGTG
>VMDO01042823.1:0-10297 GCA_007922755.1 Pedetes capensis | reverse complement strand
ATTAAACTTCCATGAACTTCTACTTATTGAATGATTATGAAATGATTTGTACTTATGAAATATACATGCAACATACAAAGCACACCTCCCCATATCAATAAATGTATTTCTTGTTTCTCAGATGAGAGAAGTTACTATATACTACTTATGTATTACCTATTAGATCTGGGGACAACCATTTATTTAGAATAATTTATAGCATTGCCATGTACATTTTATGATTATTTAGAGTTTCACCCATATTAATATGTATGTAATGAATTTCTCAAAATAACAATTTATAGACAGTATATTAGGAATTAGTAAAAAGAACAATTCCTTAAAGGTTATAGATGCAAATTCTCCTCTAGAATCTGGCCAACTTTGTCAGGTAAACTTGGACATTTAATTTAATATATATTATGCTTATATTTGACTGCAAACTAAAGAATTTGGTCTAACTTGTAACCAAGTTTTGCTTTATAAATCAAAACATAAAATATTGTAGTACATACTCAAGGTTTTAAAAAGATACACACATATATTGTGCTTGAATCCATAGTTTCACAAAAACAAATGTGAATTAATTGTATTACATTATGAAATGGGTTGCATTTATAATGGAAAAAGACCTTTCAAGATCTGTCCTGAAGTACAGTGCTGTCAGTGATAGAACAACATCCATATGCTACAAGGAAAGCCAGTAAATATGATTATCATTCAAATTTATGCATCCACAACTAAGGCTAGAAATGAAGATAGGGAAGATTTTTACCAGCTTCTACAATCTGAAAGAGATGGAACATGTAATCAGGTTGTACTGATAATTACTGGTGACTGGAATGCAAAATTTAGAAACAAAGAAAAAGGCTCAAATATGGCCATGGTGAAAGAAACAAAGATGGCATAGCATGATAGAAATTTGTCAAACCAATGACCTTTTCATTGCAAATACATTTTTCCCCAATATAAATGATGACTATACCCATAGGGCTGGGATTTAGCTCAGTCGGTAGAGTGCTGCGCTGCAGTCTCTGAGGTCCCGAGTTCGATTCCCAGCACTGCAGAAATGGGAGAAGGACCTGGCAATCCACTCCCAAGGCAATCCCGAAACAGTCAGCCATTGAAAACCCTATGAGGGTCGCTATGAGTCAGATACTGACTCAACAGCACCTAAACACACAAAAAATATACCCATGGAATTCATAAGATGGAACATACAGGAATGAAATTGCCTACATTTTTGGAAAGAGTTCATGGAAAAGCTCAATATCAAAAGTCAAAACAGATAAGGTACTGATTTTGGATCAATCAACTGCTCATATGCATAAGAAAATTAAAACAAGAACCAAGGTATGGCTTTGAGTATATCCCACCTGAGTTCAGAGACCATGTCAAGAATAGGTTTTATGCATTATGCACTAATAATAGAAGACCAGATGAGTTGTGGCATGACATCAAAGATATTTTTCATGAGGGAAAAAATAGTAACTTAAAATAAAGTCAAGAAAAAAAAAGGAAAGAACAAATTACATGTCAAAAGAGACTCTGAAACTTGTCTTGCATGTCAAATAGCTAACTAAAAGGAACATATGAGAAAATTATGGGAATAAACAGAAGATTTCAAAAAGGCAACTGAAGAAAACAAAATCAAATATTATAATGACATATGCAAAGAGATGAGGATGGAAAACCAAAAGGGAAGAACATGCTCTGTTTTTCTCATGGTTATGGAATTGAAGAAAAAATTCAATCCTTGACTGACAATCATGAAGGATTCTATAGGAAAAATATTAAAAGGCACAGGAAACATCAATAGAAGATTAAAGGAATACAGAGTCCTTATACCAAAAATAATTATTGGATAACCATCCATTTCAAGATGTTCCATATGTCCAGAAATCAATGGTACTGAAGGAAGTAGTGGAAACTGTCCTGAAGGAATTAACAAAACAGAAGGCTCCAGGAACTGATGGAATATTAATTGAGATGTTTCAACAAACAAATGCAGCACTAGAAGTACTTACCCCAAGAAAGAGCATCCAATAAAATTTTATTGATTTTTGAATGAGTTAAAATTTTGCTAAAAATTATTCAAAAGAGACTGCAGCAGTACATAGACAGGGAACTACCAGAAAATCAAGCAGGATTCAGAAGAGGGTGTGGAATCAGGGACATCACTGCTGATACCTGATTGATAATAACCCAAAGCAGAGAATACCAGAAAGAGGTCTAACTGTTTTGTTGACTATGCAAAGAGATCTGATTGTGTGGATAACCAAAAATTATGGGTAATATGTGAAGAAGTAGAACACCAGATGACTTAATTGTACTCATGAGGAATCTGTACAGAGACCAGGAGGCAGTCATTCAAACAGAACAAGGAAAACATGCCAGGTTTAAAGTTGAGAAAGGTATACATCAGGGCTGTATCTTTTCAGTGTACCTCTTCAATCTCTATTCTAAACAAATAATCCAAAATGCTGGACTTTATGAAGAAGAACATGGCATTGTGATTGGAGGAAGACTCATTCATAACCTGTATTATGCAGATGACACAGCTCTGCCTACTGAAGTGAAGTGTATTTGACACATTTTTGATGAAGATCAAGCAACACAGCCAGTAGTATGGATTGTGCCTCAACATCAACAAAAAATCCTTACACTTGAGTCAATAAGAAGCTCCATAACTAATGGTGAAAAGATTATGGTTGTCTAAAATTTTGTTTTACTTGATTCTATAATCAGCACACATGGAAGCACCAGTTAGGAAATCAAAAGATCCATTGCACTAGGAAAAGTTGTTTCAAAAGACCTCTTTAAAGTTTTGAAAAGTAAAAATATCATATTGAAGACAAAGGTGCACCTGACTCATGCCATGATATTTTCAGGAGAATGATATGGTTGTGAAAGCTAGACATTTAATAAGATAGACAGGAAAAGAATTCATGCTTTTGATTATGGTGCTAGAGAAAAATATTGAATATACCATGGACTACAAAAAGAACCTATAGATCTGTCCTAGAAGAAGTGCAACTAGAATGTTCCTTGGAAGCTAGGATGGCTAGAATGTATCTCCTGCATTTTGGACATGTCAGGATAGACCAATCCCTACAGAAGGACATCATCTTTGGGAAAGTGGTACATCTCAACAACAACAACAGCAACAACAAAAAGAGACCCTCAACTATATGAATTGACACGGCATCTGCAAGAATGGACTCAAATATAAAATGGTTGCATGCCTGGCACTGAGTTGAGAGTGCTTCATTTTGTTGTACATAGGGTCTCTATGGTTTGGACCTGACTCAATGGCACCTAACAAGAAGATGGATATATTATAAAATTTGCAGCCCAATTTATACAAATACATTGTGTCCACACTGGGGAGCTCTTGTTTTATGCCAATAACCTCTCTTCTGTCATTTATAGATTCATCAGATACAAGCCTATCCTTCATTTATGACACAAATATTTCCCTTGTAAATAAATAAATAAATAAATAAATAAATAAATAAATAAAATAACATTTAAAAGATGGTTGCTATAGGGCAAACTAATTATGAGTTTTTACCAGACTCTATCATCAATATTTCTCCAAACTTCAGGAATGCCCTGGTACCTCACATTCTGTATGTGTGCGTCTGTGTGTTCATCTGAAGTTTTTCCTTTTCCCTTCCTCTTCCTTCCTCCCTTCCTTCCTTCCTTCCTTCCTTCCCCTCTCTCTCCCTCTCTCTCTCTCTCTCTCTTCCAATTTTTATTTTGCAGTATTTGGTGGTTGAGCCCATGACTTGCCACATACTTTGCAAGTACTCTATCACTGGGCTGCACTCCAAGACATTTTTATTTTTATTTTTTATTTTGAGTCAGAGTCTCACCAATTTATGGAGGCTGCCTCTAGCCTTGAACTCCTGTTCCTCCTGCCTCCACCTCCCATGTTACTCAGATTAAATCCATGTACCACAGTGCTCAGCCTCATTTGAACTTTATATCAACTATATAATTTGGGGGGCTGGGGTTAATCTGAGGGGATAGAGTGCTGCTCTGTACTCTCTGAGGGCCTCGGTTTGATTTACAGAACTACAAAAATGGGAGAAGGACTTGACAATCCATTCCAAAGCAATATCAAGACAATCAACTACCAGCCATTGAAAATCCTATGACTATCAGAGAAGCACTGACAATAGTGCCAGGCAAGACAATGTGTTGGAGAGTGTTTCCTTCTGCTGTACTTAGGGTCACTATGGGGAGACCTGACTCAATGGCACCTAACAGCAGCTTATAAAATTTTATGAGGAAAATATGACAGGGGTTCAATAAATAGTATTGTTGAGTAAATTTTAATGTCAGTTTTTTTCTGAGGTGATAAGAAGCATGGAGAAAAAGCATAACTAATGGATATGTTTCATTTATATTAATTTTCAAGAAAGCAATATTCAAGTAGTACCATATTTTAAAAAAAGGCTATTAAAATTAATAAAAGTTTATTCCAATAGAGGAGAACTTGACTTCTTGTATAAAGATGGGAAATAAGTTATTTTTATGTCTTAATCATACGAAAAAGAGTATTTCCCCTTTGTCTCATTTTGTGACCAGTCCCTTATTAACATTTCTTCAGTTGCATAGAAATTATGTTGTTGTTAGGTGTCATCAAGTCAGTATCCAACTCATAGCGACCCTCATAAAGTTTAAATTGGCTGACTGTTTTGGGATTGCCTTGGGAGTGGATTGCCATGTCCTTCTCCCATTTTTACGGTGCTGGGAATTGAACTCCGGACCTCAGAGACTGCAGCACAGTGCTCTACCAACTGAGCTAAATCCCAACCCTTATAGAAATTATACTATTGTTAAACATTTAAGTCTGAAGATGATGTAAAATTCTCCTTCATAATGAAATATAAAAATAATGAAAATATTAACAAGTTTAATGCTTTATATATATTATGCAACTATAAATTTTATACTTTAGGTTTTATATTTACCTACAAATATGTACTAACTACTTATAAGCATAATCAAATATGCACATTTGTAAAATATAAAAGCCTATATTTATAAGCTACCATACCACTCTGGCATCTGATCCTGTCTGATCTCGGAAGTTAAGCAGGATGAGCCAGCATAGTCTTTTGACTGGAGACTGTCTGATACTACCAGGTGCTGCAGGCTAAGGAGCAGGATCTGGCAATCCATTCTCAATACAATCTACCATAGAAAATCCTATGAATAGCAGTGAAGCACTGACAATAGTGCCGGGCATAGCACAGTGTCAAGGAGTGTTTTGTTCTGTTGTACATAGAGTCTATATGAGTCAGACTTGACTCAACGACACCTAACAACTTACAACAATTATTTATAAATGTGCATAAACATGTAAACTGTCCTTAAAATACACAATCCATATAAATATATTTATATTTTCTCATAGCCTTTTAGCTCTACCACTGTAGCGTCTGATCCGGTCAGAACTTGGAAGCTAAGCAGGGTCCACTCTGGTTTGTACTTGGGCGGGAGACCTCCTGGGAACACCCAGTGCTGTAGACTTGGAAGAAGGACCTGGCAACCCACTTCCTCCACCAAAACAACAACAACAAAAAAAACCTATCAGCCATTGAAAACCCCATGGATAGCAGAGAAGCAATAACTGTACTGTTTCACCTGTTGTACATAAGGTCGCTATGAGTCTGACATCAACTTGATAGAACCTAATAATAAAGTTTCTTATAAGCATCAACCTCCATGTGTCTGTCAGTTTTTTGTGTCGAGGGGCTTTTGTGTTGTTGTGATGCTGAAAGCTATGCCACTGCTATCTTAGGGACTAGTGGGATCACCCATGGTGGATAGGTTTCAGCTGAGCTTCCAGACGAAGACAGACTAGGGAGAAGGACCTGGCAGCCCCTTCTCAAAACAATTAGCCATTTAAAACACTATGAATAACAGAAAAACAGTCAAAAATAGTGACAGAAAATGAGTCCCTCAGACTGGAAAGTAGTCAAGAAACAACTGGGAAGAGTTGCCTCCTCAAGAAAGACTTGATCTTAAATACGTGAATGAAGTAAAGCCCTTGGGAACTTCCTTTTCCTTATGTGGCACAATTCTGAATAATAGGAAACAGTGCTGCAACAATAGGCTCAAACATAAAAAGATCTTGTGCATGGAAAAGTGTTGGGTAGTGTTTTGTTGTGTTGTACGTAGGGTTTCTATGAGTCGGATTCAACTCGACAGCACCCAAAAACAATTTTATAAAAATCAAAATACATGAAATACAATAAAAACTGACATTTTCATATGTCAGATAATTTATTTTCATATAAACTCACACTTCAACTACATTAACTAATTTATTCTTCAAAACACCTATGAATGTTACTTGCTGGGTTCACAGAATGAGAAAACTGAGTGTAGAAATGTTAGGAGTTTTCCAAAGTCATGTGGTTTGAAGGTAGCATAGCTAATATTTGATCCCAAGGATCTGGCTCTAAAGCATGATCTCATATGCTTCACACCGTGGTACTAGTATTCAACAACTGTGAAATCTAAAGTTGAGGAAAGTTCATATACAAATGTAATAATAATATATTTTTCTATGAGATTTGTAATTTATAAGTTGAAGTTGGGGCTGGGATTTAGCTCAGTTGGTAGAGCGCTGCGCTGCAGTCTCTGAGATCCCGAGTTCAATGCCCAGCACCACAAAAATGGGAGAAGGACCTGGCAATCCACTCCCAAGGCAGTTTGCAGTCAGCCATTGAAAACCCTATGAGGGTAGCTATGAGTCAGATACTGACTCGATGGCATCTAACAACAACAACAAGTTGAAGTTATACAGAACATAGTTGCAAAATTGATTTTCTGTTCTACCAAAAGTTCTAGAAATTATATTTAAGTTCTCTGACCTTCACATTCTTCCTTCTGAAAACATGTAATCATATAAACATCATACAAGTGCTTGAAAATTATTTGAGAAATATATAGGTGCCTCAAGGGGTGCATGATCCTGGTAATTAGAATAAGATAGAATAAGAATGAAAAAGGGACTCATATAACTTCACTGATAAAAAAAAATAATGATGCTAAATGCAAACAATTTGATCTTTTATAAAAATTAGAGCATATACTTATTGAAACACTAATCTAAAAAAGCTTAAAGAAAGTTATTGAAAATTATGACAGAGGTATGTGTGGCAGACTCCATATATTCTGAAAATGGATAGTTTCATTTCTCTGAGAGTCATGATTATTCACATCCTTTTTCACTCTTAAAATTGTTCTGTGGTAAGTTATGTGTCATCGTAGTTATGGCCCAAGACATTGTGACTGCTTTCTGAGGAAACTAAACCATTTTTTGAGGAAACTTTCTAAAGCCTTTTGAAGTTATGGCTGCTGAGTTTTTAATGAACAAATGGAGGAAGTAGACAGGCTTGTACAGCATGTTCTCCTAACCAAAAGTGTGTTACAATTAGGTAAGTCCATTGTAGCATGAAAGAACCCAATTGTATGTAAATAAGAAGCATGAAACAAATAGTTTATTTGGGTTATAAAATTACATACTATATAGATTAAGCGCCAACATCCATGCATTTTACTCATAGGAGAGTACCGTAAGCACTTATTCAGATATTTCTGAAATTTCCAGGGAAACATTGCAAACAAGTTTATGTAGTTTATTCTACTTCCATACTAGAGTTGAAAAATTATTTCAAGCAGTATCAAATTTACTACACTATAGTTAGGAATATGTCATTAAAGCATACACATTTAAAGAAAGTCTAGCTATAAATATATGTATGTGAATTTAAATTAATCCTTATAAAATTAACCTTTACATTCTTATTTTAATAAAGCAAATTATAATAAGATTTAGTGACATATTTAATACACTTTTTAAAATCTCTGTAATACATTTTACCAGGGTGTCAAGATTTTTTATCCATTCAAGAAATATGTGAAGCCTTAAGCCCTCACCACCAGCAGTTTTGACTAAAGTAAAATTATAAACAAGAAACCTTGATGCACACATTATCTCGATGATTTGTGTGGCTGAGGAAGGAGAGAAGGATCATGAGTTTGGGGCCACTTAGCAACACCATCTCAAGATAAAAAATAAAAAAGGTGTTAGGGATATAGCTCAGTACTTAGCATGTGTGACACCCTGGGTTCAACCTCCAGGACAGAAAAAAAGAAAAAATTACAAAGATGCCTTGTACAAGTCATTACTAGCAATGTAAGTATAAAACTGTCCATGCAGCTCTTGAGACCAAGAATTTAAGTTCCTTAAGGGCAATATGTCATCATATTTATTTAGGATAAGTTCTGATATTTTATTTCATTTTATTTTGCCATAACCTTCTCATATTAGTATTTTTCATGCTCATACCTTGTTTCAAAACATAATCATCAATACTGATCTGCAACAAGGATTATTTCTTGAATATTCATTTTATGACACTGTGTTTATTTTATACAAGGATAAGCAGAGAAAAAATTGTCATTTCTGATTAAACTTTCAAAATGAAGGAAACATTAAAATAAATCACTAAAAACTGAAAAAAAATTCTATGTGGTTCAATTAATAAACTTGTGTAAGTTGCTTCTTTATCCCAAATTAAATGAGCATTAATCATACAAAAATCACTGAAGACATTTTTCCTTTCTGTAGTTAAAAATCCATCAATGACACTCTAGCAGCACAAATTATAACATGTTCTCAGATCTTCATTATTTAGCAGAAGAAGATGTCAATGTTCTTCATAGAATTCACTGGTTCCAGTACTAGAAGAAGAGGAGAAAAAGACAGGTGATTGTCAAAGGACATAGGGAACTAACCTTAAAAAACCCTTGCCAATGTAGAGATACTTTAAAGAAGAAAATCAATAATGTTAGAATTGAATTATAACCCAAAGAATAAATAAGCATTCATAAGTTCATACTGATGAAAACTAAGAAGAACAGAAAACAGACAACTTTTTTTGAAGAATTCTAATAAAAAAAATAGAAAGAATAAAGAATATAAAATCATCTTGGGGGAATTATAAGCTAATTACAAACTAGATTATAAAGAGAAAACTACTAAATTTACACTGTATAATTCTAGCAGACACTATCATAACCAAGTATTCAAGGTTAATTATCAAAAATGATACATGTTGGCACCATATAATGCTCTGATTTATATACAGAGAGAAGTACATCACTTTTGTGGTATCCTTTCTGAACTGATTATTAAAAAGTAGACAAAGAAAATAAAGAAACATTCAATAAGTAATTGACCTGCATGATTAATGTCAATGTGCTGAAGCATAGCAAAACACTAACGGTTTGAAACAGGTTGGAGAAAAATGTATTAGATTTATGTTGCTACTGTAGTAAATGACCATATTTTTACTTCATACTGGAGATTAGGACAGAAACATCCAGGGGGTACGAGGGAGCTGAGCATTATTTTATCTATCCTAGAAACATGAGAAATAAACCAATCTTGAAATGGATTCTGAACAAGAAAGTGAGCATTAATGGTTAAATCTAAATAAATTCTGCAGCATAGTTAGTTGGATCATACCAACATCATTTCTTAATTTTGGTAATTTTTCTCTAAGCTTAAAATTATCTCAAAATAAAAAGACTAAGAAATACACATACCAATTGTTTGGTGTGAGGAGCAGGGGAAATGTAAGAAAATGTTAATTAATGGACATGATATTTGGGGGTATTAATTATTTAAAAATTTTTAATCATAAGTATTGAACTGTACAGACAATGAAATGGATGAATTATATAAAGTATATTTATGTGATGGTGCATATCTGTAATCCCAGTGACTCACGAGGTAGAGGGAGGAGCATCATGAGTTTGAGATCAGAAGCATCCTGTAAAATTTAGCTAGAAGCTGACTCAAAAAATAAATAATGAGCAGCACCCAAGTGGTAGAGCATTTTCAAAGTATATGTTAGGTCCTGAGTCCTGGGTTCAACCCTCAACTACTGCAAAAATAAAGAAATTAGTATATAGATAAATAAATATATAAATAAAGCATGTATCAATTATTATAAATGTTTTAAAAAGTAGTGCTTAGTTTACCTTTTGTTGTTATTGATATTTCCAAAGTCAAATTTTAGAAGACTATGTCAAAAATATAGAAGACTAAACTGATTATCTTTGCACAAAAAAATTAAACATTTAGCCTGCAAAAGAATAACTTCTGTTACTCATATATACTTATATCATTTACAAACAAAAGTAGAATGCTGATTTATTAAACTCTTCTTAAAAATATTCTATTTCATTTCAATAGTGCAAATATTTTTTTAATGAAATCCGTTGA
>VMDO01042822.1:0-10296 GCA_007922755.1 Pedetes capensis | reverse complement strand
CTAACTTTTAGTGTTAATTTTGGCAATGTTATGTCTATTTAGTGGGGTGAAACATTTTATCCTAATTTTAGACCTTTTACTGTTAAATTGTTTAACTATGCTACTTTTATGATTCTAAAAATATCAAAATAAGTGATTAATAAATGAATATGTTCTAAAAGTAGCAAGTAATGAAGTGATGAGGAGCAGAAAGCACTGACAAAAGAAATGTTACAATTATTAATGATAAGTACTGATATATCCAGTGTGCTTGCTATGCCTCAAACTGAACCTTGACACACATTATCTCATTTGCTTTCCCATACCTGAAAAAACTGATAGCTTTAAAAATACTTATACCTGAAATACTCATACTCATGCCTATAAAAATAAGGAATGAGCCAGGCATGGTGGCGCATGCCTGTAATCCCAGTGGCTAGGGAGGCGGAGGCAGGAGGATCACAAGTTCGAGACCCAGTCTGCGTAACTTAGTGAGATCCTGTCTCAAAAAAAGTAAAAAACATGGGCAGGGGGTGCAGCTCAGTGGTCCAGCACTTGCAAAGCATGCAAGTGCGAGGCCCTAGGTTCAATCCCCAGTACCACACACACAAAATAATAATAATAAGGAATGAAAGCATTGCAAGGTTACTTACCCATGATTATACAGTTAACTAAATAAGCAGTAGAACCTGGGCCTGCACTCTAAAGTCTATGTTGTTAAGTACTAAGTTATGGTTCTATTTTGTCTTATACAGCATTCTCTATGGTTCTAATTGTTTAGGCAACTAAGACTCCTGGGCAGTGATATCCACAATCATGTAATGGGAGTGGGGGAGTAGAAGGAAGGGGTATCCTATTTTCAGTATTGTTTTAGTGCAGAAAGAAAGGTTTAATTCTGTAGTTTTCCTTATGAAACCCTCAATTTTTAAATAAGATTTTTTTGTGACAAAGAATTGATATTTTCATCAATTTGTAGTGATTTCTCAGCTTTCATAGGATTGATCACTTTGCCATACATACATGCTCATAACAGACCAGGAAAGCAGCTTGGGTAGTATGGGTAACAGTGAGGTGGAGGGTGAACAATAGACTAGCCATGGTTAGGTGCATGCTCACCATTAGGTGACCACTGTAGCATGACTATTATCATTTCACATAGATATGGCAAATTAAGGTGGGAAGGCAGGTTTCTTTTGCTTTAAACTGACATAACTGTATTCTTGGATAATATATTGAAAAGATAGCATCTTCAGCTTCCAGTCACTTTTCATTGCAGAGTGCCCTCTGCTGAAGAAGCAGGGAGGCTCACCAAGAATTTTGTGCATTAACAGCGCTGTAGATATATATCTTCTCTTCTTGTTTCTCTGTTGTGTTACTTCCACTTATATTAAAGAATAATTAAACTCATTACCTTTTCATAGCACAAACCTTTATGTGGCTTTAAAGTATACCAAACATGGCACTTGCCTCAAACACAAAACCTAAACAAGCAAAACCAAACACAACAATCAAACCATCGTGTTTCTAATATATTTTATTCTTGAAACAACATTTACACATTTGCTTGTCAAGAATCAAAAGACCATCAAAATACCCACTCTCTAGAATGTACCATAAAGTGTACAAGGGCTTCTAGTTTGTTTCTTATATGCTTTTCTGAATTCTTTGCAATGCTGTTGATATTCCTTGTTTCCTGCCTGGGTTCTGAAACCTATTTTACTTAAAAAAATTTTTTTACAAGTTTTACAAGTGTGTACAAGTATACCTTCTTTTCCGGTTTGCAAAACCCTTTATAGAGTGAATAGTATGTTTCAGTTTAGTTTATTCTGAGTGTCTCACACAAAATTACTGCAGATTTCCTTTGGTCTTTTGTATAATCTTTGTGAATTATGCATGTAGATGGTGAATGTAACCTTTTCTTAAAACTGAGCCATATTTTTTATCAAAACTTACTCAAATACTTATAAACTTTATTATTATTCTTGTTAATAAAATAGAAATGGGGACACTTTGAGGTGATGGAAAGGAAACATCTGAAGTACAGTTTTATTAATATGATTACATTGTTTGGATGAGCATTTTTTATAAAGCTGGGTAATGCTATACACTACACCAAAACCAACCCAAAACATACACACATACACACATACCATCACCATTTTAGTTGATTTAAGAATAAAAAACTAAAAAGCCATGAGTTATACATTTTTTTATATTTTATTTTTTGCTTTATGTTTTTGTTTGTGTGGCATCTCAGAGCTAAAATGATGTCAAACACAATCTCTTTAAATTGCACAATATGCCATGTAGTTCACTAAAAATTGGGGCTCTTTATCTGTTATTTCATGTGATGATTAGGGAATTTTAAGTTCGGAGTGTCCTGGAGCACTTGGGAAGTAGGGTTGAATAATTGGAGGTATAGCTATTCTTAAGGGTCCTTTTCCTGGAATGTTGGTTAATTGCATTAATTACTCAATATCCATTATTTTATCATTAAATTAAAGGCTAGTAAGGGAGTAAAACATCATTTATGACTATTTTGATTTTTGTAGGGACCTGTTTTGGTTTATTGAACACATAAATATTATAATAAGGGCAAAACTCATTATGTTGATATCTTTTTGCTCCTTTCCTTTTTGTTTTTAGTTATATTTGGGTCTTAGTGTTAATATTGGAAATACAGTTGTTGGTATGCTTTTAAAATTATTTAATTTTGGAAAATTCTTTTGTTTTGTTCTCTCTTTTCTTATGAACACATTTGCTCTAGTTTATACATTTACAAAAGAGTATTATTTGGGGGAAAATGTCAAAATATCTTCAAATATCTTCCATTATACTCTTTGTTGCTTAGTTATATTTTCATCTTTATTTCTGTTTTATTATTAAGAGGTTTTCTCTTACTTTAAGAATTTGAAGTCTGTCAAAACAGTGCATTAAACAATTCTGAATCATCATGATCCAATGCTTCATTTTCTCTCAGAGATGGGCAGCCTGAAATGTATGATTGTTGTGTGATTTTGACATATCTGAAACCTTCTCTATATCTCCTGACCAAGAAGGATCTCCAGCTTCTAGGCTTAATCTAGGGTTGGGGAGTGAATAATTTGGTTAGTAAGAATGGGTAAGAGTTTTCTGGAAAGTTTGGTACTTCTGATGTTTGTTTGGAAGCATGGAATCTGATTTTCCTGTATATTTTTAGCTGAATGTATACAGAACATTAAATTCATCTTTCCATACTTGGCACATTGAAAATCTTGTTGTTTGTTGGTTTACAATTTTACTGATAGGAAAAGAGCAAATGAAAAGTATATTTATAAAACCTATATTGGTTTTTGATTCAAGTTGAAAATTTTTTATTTTTTGTTACTGGACCTCTCACATACTTTGCAAGCATTCTACCACTGAGATGCATCCCCAGCCCATTTTTATTTTTCTATCTTGAGATAGGTCTTGCTATCTTACACAGGCTGCCTCTGACGTTGAGCTTGCGATCATTCTGCCTCTGTCTCCTGAATTGCTGAGATTGCAGTTGTGTGCCATTGCACCTGGCTCGAGTTGAAAGATCTATAAATTATAACTGGGTTACTCCATGTGAGTGTTCCTGCATTGTGCCACTCAAAATATTTGCCAAAATATTTTGAGGGGGAGCAGTGGTAGTTGGATTTTGGCAAATATAACCGAGTCAACTACTGGTCCACCCAAGCTCTCTACCTTTTCCTGTTAGAGGAGTATTATCTTCGAATCAGTTTCTACTATTGATATCTTATGGTGGCTAAGTTGTCTCCCTTGAATTGTACTTATGTAACAGATGGTATTAAATACATGCATGCATTTTTGTGATCAATATCAAGTTCAAGTCTGAACTAGTGCAGTAGAGAAGTATATAATGTCAATATAGCTATAAAGTGTTTGAATTTGGTGCTAGATTAATTCATTGCCATCTGTCTTTATTTTGTTAATGTACTTCTGTGGACATGACACAGTATTGTAAATCCTTTTTTCAAAACTGTGGGTGTGTTTGTATGTGAGTGTGGAGTCTAGCACACAAAATCCCAACAACAGCTACAACAGTCTTCCCTCTCTTTGATGTAAAACACAAAACAAAATAAGAAAATTTTTTTTGCATATTTCTTTTGGCATTCCTAATCTTTTTCTAGGCTTGATTTTATCCACAGTTTTCTATAGATGCTGTTGTTGTTGTTGTTAGGTGCTGTCAAGTTGGGTCTGACTTATAGTGACCCTCATAGGGTTTTCAGTGGCTAATTGAGGATTGTTTTGCTTTGTGAGTGGATTACCACATCCTTCTCCCATTTCTATAGGTAGTGAGGAGTTAATCATCAGGTTACAAATGTTCTAGGAAGATGACTCTAGAACTCTATAAGACAAAAATTTATAATTCTTATATTGCTGTTTTTCTCAACTCTGAGATGCAGCACTAAGGAAAACATTAAGTAAAAATAAAATATAAAACTATATAGTATTAATACTATAAGTGGGAAGTTTCTGTAAATAATATTAGCTCTTTGAGAGGAAAAATTTCTTAATAAATTTCATAATAAATTTAATGAATGCATGGTCCTTAAAACAGCCTTATTATATATATAATATACATATATATATATGTATATCTCCACAATGTAGAAGGAACTCATACAACTGAATAGTAAAATATCTAAATTCAACTTAAAAATGGGTGAAGTACCTTAGCAAACATTTCTCAAATCATATAAATGGCCAACAGGGACACGAAAAGATGCTCAACATCACTAATCATGAGGAAGATACAATCTGAAACCACAATTATCTAAAACTCAACTGAAAAAAGTATTAGAAAAAGAAACCCTTATTGGTAGGTAAGTAAATTGGTACAGCCAATTTTTTGAAGGTCCTCAAAAAATTAAAAATATAACTATCATATGATCCAGCACAGGATCTCACTTATATGTGGACTCTAAAAAAATGAAACTCATAATAACAGAGGATAGAATGGCATTTCCCAGGGGCTGGGAGGTGAGGAAAAAGGAAGAGACTGCTAAAAAAGATGTAAAACTTCAGGTACAAGATAACAAATAATGGAGAACTAATGTATACAGAGGGCTGGGATTTAGCTCAGTTGGTAGAGCGCCGCTCTGCAGTCTCCGAGGTCCAAGGCAATCCCGAAACAATCTGCCATTGAAAACCCTATGAGGGTCACTATGAGTCGGACATGACTCCATGGCACCTAACAACAACAACAAATGTATACAGAAGTAACTATAGTTAATGTATATTGTTATTGTTGTTAGGTGCAATCATGATGGATCTGACTCATAGTGACCCTATGTACAATAGATGAAACACTACCTGATATTGTGCCATATCTGGCACTATTGTCAGTGCTTTTTTGCTATTCATAGGGTTTTCAATGGCTATTTCAAGAGTGGGCTCCCAGGTCCTTCTCCCAAGCCTTCAGCACCTAGTATTCCCAGGTAGTCTCACATCCAAGGACTAACCAGGCCTGAACCTGCTTAGCTGCTAAGATCTGACCAGAATGGATGCCAGAGAAGTATGGCTATAGGCACATAGTTAATGTATGTTGTTGTTGTTTTTAGATACCATTGAATCGGTGTCTGACTCATAGTGACCCTATGAACAACAGGTAAAACAGTATTGTTAGTGTTTCTCTGCTATTCATAGGATTTATAATGGCTGATTTTTTGTTTTTGGAAGTGGGATGCTGGGTCCTTCTCCCAAGCCTACAGCACCTGGTGTTCCCAGGCATTCTCCCATCCAAGTACTAACTAGGATGACCCTGCTTAGCTTCTGAGATCTGATGGGATCAGATGCCACAGTGGTATGGCTACAGGCCCAGTTACCATACAGTATACTTGAAATTTGTTAAGAGGGTAGATGGCAAGTGTTTTTCATCACACACACACAATGGTAACTATGTGAGGTGGTATATGTCAATTAAATGTGTGTATATATCAAAATACTGTGTTGCACTGGACATGGTAGCACATGCCTGCAATCCCGGTGACTCAAGAAAGGAGGCAAGAGGACCATGAGTGTGAGGCCAGAGGCAGCCTGCATAACTTAGTGAGACCCTGTCTCAAGATAAAAAACACAAAAGAGGCTCAGAGTGCAGTTCAGTGGTAGAACACTTGCAAAACATGTATGAGATTCTGGGTTCAACTTCCCAGTACCAAAAAAAAAAATGCACACATAAAAATGAATTTATTGTTAATTTATTGTTTAAGAACTCTAAACATTGCAATAAAAATTGATCCCTTTATAATAGCACTAAAAATTACTTTTGCTCAGATCCTTACCTGTATATTTTATTTTTGCAGTTTGATGTTGACATTCAATTAATTCCTTTCTAAACCTTATCTTATGGGAGAAGGATGTGGCAATCCACTCTCAAGGCAATCCCAAAACAATCAGCCATTGATAACCCTGTAAGGGTCGCTATGAGTTGGACAACACTTGATGGCACCTAACAATAACGACAAACCTATCTTGATATTTAAATATTTCTTTTATTCTAATATTGACTCACAGAGGTGATTGTGTGTATGTTGGGAGATTTCTATCAGAAACAGTGCCAAAAATAAACTCCTCTTTTACCCTGAGTTTCAATAACTACAAATGTCAAACCAACACCCTTGGGAAAATACCATGTTGTATATGATTTCTAGGTGAGTCAAACCTATAGCCAATGGGCACTTGATGTAACTCTGAATCCTCTCTGTGTGCCATACTATAACATTCTGAGGCCACCCTATTTTATCAGATCAACATCAGTTAGCTTGTATAGATTTAGTTTTAAGCATCCTGGTTGATAAGGTATCTATTAGATTAGACAACTCAATTTTCTCATTTCTCCCTTTGCAAGTTTGAATTGCAAACACTTAGAAATAGTTGCTTCTTGACCAAAATGAATATTGTTCACAATGTGTAATTTATGTCTGTGAAGTTCCTTGAATTCTTAGAATAAAAGATGCCCTCTAAATACCAAATTCTACATTTATCGATTGCTTACTAAAATGTACTTTGTGCATATCCTGTCCAACCTAATTTCCTCACTAAAAAACTTTGCCGTCTTGCCTGCTGAGACTTCCTTTTCACAACTTTGTGTTGGCTTCTCTCCTTTCTCTGCCCATGCTGTGATAAAATCACTATGGTTAGAGCTAAAGTCAAACCTTTTAAACACCTAATTAAGTATTGTTTTTTCCTATCTATGATAAAATATCACTGACCATAAATCTAAAGAGCATCAGGGGAAGAAAGCCATAAATAACTCCCCAAAATGTAAGGATGCACATCAGTAAAGAGAAAAACAACTCCTTGAATTATGCCACCATGCTGGGGCACTTTCATGAGGCTTATGTATAAAGTGGTACTTTTATAGCCATGGTCAGGACTGTAATTGGAATAGCTGTTGCTACTAGTGCTGCTGTTATTGCCTGGGATCTCAAAGATGAGAATGGCTTTTTACCTCTTTACCATAAACGGATACCATAACAAAAATGGATTTATTCATAAATTCCATAGATTGCGAAAGACCTCAAGCTGAAAGCAGGTCAGCTTTAGCTTCAGAGGTTATAAGTTCTGAGCATTTTACAAAAAAAAATAGCTTTTCCAGAAGTTTAGACAATTTTGGTGAGTTATGAAGTCCTTGAACTATTGTTGGCTCTATAATTTTTCAGGAGGCTGGAAAATCACCAAGAAAATGACTAAGAAGACTTTTAATGCATTGCCATATAGTTACTAAAGTTCAAGTGGTAAACAAATAAAGGATGGAAATGTCAGTCTGGTTTCTAAATATACTGTAATTTCTTTATGAGATTCCTCTTATCAGGAAACTTCCGCCCTTAGGATTCTTTGACATCTAATTTGTTGAACTGTTTATAAAACACAGAAATGTGAAGATGCATTAGATGTTGTTTACAAAATATTCACGGGCCAAACTAGAAAAAAAATCCACTTTCAACTTCTAACTGTTGACTATATTAGCAGTCTCCACATTGGGATGGTTCAATTTATGAGTTCTTGACTTTGCAATGGTGTCAAAATGTACTCATGCAACGTATTTTTTCACTTTAAGTATAATATTCAACAAATTACATGAAATATTCAACCCTTTATTGTAAGTAGGCTTTGTGCTGAATGATTTTGTCCAACTGTAGGCTAATGTCAGTGTTCTGAGGAAGTTTAAGATAGGCTAGATTAGGCTATGATGTTTGGTGGTTAGCTGTATTAACAGCCTTTTTTTTTTTTTCAGTACTAGGGGTTGAACACGAGACCTTACATATGCTACTCATATGTCCCACCACTGACCCACACTCCTAGCCCCTTTTTTATTTCTTATTTTTGAGACAGGATCTCGCTCAGTTGCTCAGGCTGGCTTCTGGCCTTGAAACTGTGGTCCTCCTTCCTCAACCTCCTGAGTGTTTTTGGATTGTAGGTGTATGCCATGGTATCTGGCCTCTCTCTCTCTCTCTTTCTCTCTCTCTCTCTCTCTCTCTCTCTCTCTCTCTCTCTGTGTGTGTGTGTGTGTGTGTGTGTGAGTGTATGCACTACTTGGGATTGGACCCAAGGCCTTGTGCTTACGTGCTTTGCAAGTGCTGTACCATGAGCTGCACCTCAACCCATTTTTTTTCTTACTTTTTATTTTGAGACAGGGTCTCACTAAATTATGTAGGCATCCTCTGGTCTTGAAATTGCAGTCCTCCTGCCTCTGCCTCCCAAGTTGCTGGGATTACAGGAATGAGCCATCGTATCCAGCGGTATCTGGCTTTTAAATGCCTCTTTGACGTATGATATTTTCAATTTAAGATGGATTTATCAGGACATAATCTCACCATAAATGAAGGAGCATATGTAGTCTGATTGTGATATGTTCTTAGGGGGCTTGCCTGATGTTTCTACTTCTAGGAAATATTTGATATGAGACTATTGACTTTATGTGGCAAATTAGCTTATTGTTCAGCAAATAATCACTTTTTCCCTCTGTATCTCCATGGGAAGATTGAATACTACTCTATTCCATTCCCATTGGACTTGGCCATGGTACTTGATGTGCCCAGTGGGATATTGGTGAATGTGATGTGAACAGAGGCTCAGAATGTTCCTTTAACATTGAGCTTGCTGCGTGTGTCTGTGCCTTTGCTATGAAATACATATGTTTTAGATAGCTCTCTGGTCCACGGAGAACTGTACTTATGGGAAACAGATTTGAACCTAACCTTCATTTTAGAATTAAGACTGAGCCCAGTATATATCAATTGAATTCTAGGTGGCTTATCAATGTATAAGCAAGAAATAAACACCTATTGTTATATTTTAGGGAATTTTGGAGCGATTTTGTTAAACAGGAACAGCTGAAGGATATACATGACATTAGCATTTTTTTTTTTTTAGCACTAGGGGTTTGAACCCAGGGCCTCACATGCTAGGCAAGTGCTCTGCCACTGAGCTGAACCCCCAGCCCCTCTTAAGTTTTGTTTTTATTTTGTGACAGAGTTGCACAGGCTGTCTCTAGCCCTGAAATCATGACCCTTCTGCCTCAGCCTCCTGAGTCACTCAGATTACAGGGCGTGTGCCACTGCACCTGGTGCATTAGTAGTTTTAATGTTCACAATTTCAACCCTTCTCACTTATGCTTATGAAATTGAGAAGCTTGTGCTACCACTAAAACTGAATTTCTTTCACTTATCTAGCAGCAGGGCTAGCACTTCCTTCTCAGTTTCCTATTCATCACATGGGTATTTTATGGGGAAATTCGTGTTTTAAGGTGGTATTTGAGAATTCAGGGTTTGGACCCTAACTTTTGTGAATGTTCAAAGTTTACCATACATTTAACCTTAGGGTGAAGAATCTGTAATTTACCTTATTTAGCTGTGTACATTTCATTTGGCATAGTGGAAATTAGAAGGGCTCCTTGCCTAATTTTTCTTCATTAATACACATGATGAGATGTGCATTTATAAAAACAGAGCTTCAAAGACTGAGTCACAAAGTACAGTGATTTGAAGTTCCTAAAGTAGGTGGATCTGAGCGGAAGAGCAAGAGAGCAGAACATCTTTGAGATTTTTTTCTAGTTAATTCCACCTCAAAAGCTATTCATTTTGTTTCTCTTTGTTAATGCACAGAGGTAGTGTAGCAGACACAATTGGTGCACATACCCATAGAAAGAACAACTTTTCATGTACTTTTTTTATTAGCCTTCCTCCTTTTGCTGGCTCATTTCTTCTCCTTCACAATACTTTCTTGGATCACCTTCAAAATAAATTACTTATTTTGTCCTTGTCCAGATCAGGGTCTGCTGTTGTG
>VMDO01042821.1:0-10298 GCA_007922755.1 Pedetes capensis | reverse complement strand
CCTAGGGTTAGTTTTAGGGTTAGGGTTAGGTTTTTGGCTAGGGTTAGGGTAGGTTCAGTGTTAGGTTTTAGCCTAAGGTTAGAGTTATGGTTAGGGTTAGGGTTAAGGTTACGGTTTCCCTAAGGTTAGTGTTAGGGGTAAGGTTAGGGCATTGCCTAGGGTTAGAGTTAGGGTTAGGGTTAGGGTTTGAGGTAGATTTAGGGTTAGTGTTAGGGATAGGGTATCTTCTACGTTCAGGGTTAGGGTTTTTCCTAGGACTACGGTTAGGTTTAGGGTTAGGGTTTGGCTAGGGTTAGATTTGTTTCAGCATTACAGCTAGAGTTAGGGTTAATTTTAGTTTTTTGCCTAGGTTTAGTGTTAGAGTTAGGGTTAGGGTTTTGCCTATGTTTAGGGTAGAGTTAGGGTTAGGTTTTCACCTAGGGTTAGATTTAGGGTTAGGGTTAGGTTTTTGGCTAGGGTTAGGGTAGGTTCAGGGTTAGGTTTTAGCCTAAGGTTAGAGTTAGGATTAGGGTTAGGGTTAAGATTAGGGTTTCCCTAAGGGTTAGTGTTAGGGGTAATGTAAGGGTATTGCCTAGGTTTAGAGTCAGGGTGAGGGTTAGGGTTAAGTTTAGGGTTTCCCATAGGGTTAGTGTTAGGGGTAGGGTTAGGGTTTTGCCTAGGGTTAGGGTTAGGGTTAGGGTTAGGTTTGAGGTAGATTCAGGGTTAGTGTTAGGGTTAGGGTTTCGCCTACTTTCAGGGTTAGGGTTTTTCCTAGGACTACGGTTAGGTTTAGGGTTAGGGTTTTGGCTAGGGTTAGATTTGTTTCAGCATTACAGCTAGAGTTAGGGTTAATTTTAGGGTTTTGCCTAGGGTTAGGGTTAGAGTTAGGGTTAGGGTTTTGCCTAGGTTTAGGGTTAGAGTTAGGTTTAGGGTTTTGCCTAGGTTTAGGTTTAGAGTTAGGGTTAGGTTTTCACCTAGGGTTAGTTTTAGGGTTAAGGTTAGGTTTTTGGCTAGGGTTATGGTAGGTTCAGGGTTAGGTTTTAGCCTAAGGTTAGAGTTAGGGTTAGGGTTAGGGTTAAGTTTAGGGTTTCCCTAAGGGTTAGTTTTAGGGGTAAGGTTAGGGCATTGCCTAGGGTTAGAGTTAGGGTTAGGGTTGGGTTAATTTTAGGGTTTCCCATAGGGTTAGTGATAGGGGTACGGTTAGGTTATTGCCTAGGGTTAGGGTTAGAGTTAGGGTTAGGGTTTGAGGTAGATTTAGGGTTAGGGTTAGGGTTAGGTTTTCGCCTACGTTCAGGGTTAGGGTTTTTCTTAGGACTACGGTAAGGTTTAGGGTTAGGGTTTTGGCTAGAGTTAGATTTGTTTCAGCATTACAGCTAGAGTTAGGGTTAATTTTAGGGATTTGCCTAGGGTTAGGGTTAGAGTTAGGGTTAGGGTTTTGCCTAGGGTTAGGGTTAGAGTTAGGGTTAGGGTTTTCCTAGGTTTAGGGTTAGAGTTAGGGTTAGGTTTTCACCTAGGGTTAGTTTTAGGGTTAGGTTTAGGTTTTTGGCTAGGGTTAGGGTGGTTGTGGGTTAGGTTTTAGCCTAAGGTTAGAGTTAGGTTTAGGGTTAGGGTTAAGGTTAGGGTTTCCCAAAGGGTTAGTGTTAGGGTTAAGGTTAGGGCATTGCCTAGGGTTAGAGTTAGGGTAAGGGTTCGGGTTAAGTTTAGGGTTTCCCTTAGGGTTAGTGTTAGGGGTAGGGTTAGGGTTTTGCTTAGGGTTAGGTTTAGGGTTAGCGTTAGGGTTTGAGGTAGATTTAGGGTAAGTGTTAGGGTTAGGGTTTCGCCTACGTTCAGGGTTAGGGTTTTTCTTAGGACTACGGTAAGATTTAGGGTTAGGGTTTTGGCTAGGGTTAGATTTGTTTCAGCATTACAGCTAGAGTTAGGGTTAATTTTAGGGATTTGCCTAGGGTTAAGGTTAGAGTTAGGGTTAGGGTTTTGCCTAGGGTTAGGGTTAGAGTTAGTGTTAGGGTTTTGCCTAGGGTTAGGGTTAGAGTTAGGGTTAGGGTTTTGCCTAGGTTTAGGGTTAGAGTTAGTGTTAGGTTTTCACGTAGGGTTAGTTTTAGTTTAGGGTTAGGTTTTTGGCTAGGGTTAGGGTAGGTTCAGTGTTAGGTTTTAGCCTAAGGTTAGAGTTAGGTTTAGGGTTAGGGTTAATGTTAGGGTTTCACTAAGGGTTAGTGTTAGGGGTAAGGTTAGGGCATTGCCTAGGGTTAGAGTTAGGGTTAGGGTTAGGGTTAATTTTAGGGTTTCCCATAGGGTTAGTGTCAGGGGTAGGGTTAGGGTTTTGCCTAGGGTTAGGGTTAGGGTTAGGGTTTGAGGTAGATTTAGGGTTAGTGTTAGGGTTGGGGTTTCGCCTACGTTCAGGGTTAGGGTTTTTCCTAGGACAACGGTTAGGTTTAGGGTTAGGGTTTTGGCCAAGTTTAGATTTGTTTCAGCATTACAGCTAGTGTTAGGGTTAATTTTATGGTTTTGCCTAGGGTTAGGGTGAGAGTTAGGGTTAGGGTTTTGCCTAGGGTTAGGGTTAGAGTTAGGATTAGGTTTTCACCTAGGGTTAATTTAGGGTTAGAGTTAGGTTTTTGGCTAGGGTTAGGGTAGGTTCAGGGTTAGGTTTTAGCCTAAGGTTAGAGTTAGGATTAGCGTTAGGGTTAAGGTTAGGGTTTCCCTTAGGGTTAGTGTTAGGCGTAAGGTTAGGGTATTGCCTAGGGTTAGAGTTAGGTTTAGGGTTAGTGTTAAGGTTAGGGTTTCCCATAGGGTTAGTGTTAGGGGTAGGGTTAGGGTTTTTCCTAGGGTTAGGGTTAGGGTGAGGGTTAGGGTTTGAGGTACATTTAGGGTTAGTGTTAGGGTTAGAGTTTCGCCTACGTTCAGTGATAGGGTAAATCCTAGGACTACGGTTAGGTTTAGGGTTAGGGTTTTGGCTAGGTTTAGGTTTGTTTCATCATTACAGCTAGATTTAGGGTTAATTTTAGGGTTTTGCCTAGGGTTAAGTTTAGAGTTAGGTTTAGGGTTTTGCCTAGGGTCAGGGTAAGAGTTAGGGTTAGGGTTTTGCCTAGGTTTAGGGTTAGAGTTAGGGTTAGGTTTTCACCTAGGGTTAGTTTTAGGGTAAGCTTTATGTTTTTGGCTAGGGTTAGGGTAGGTTCAGGGTTAGGTTTTAGCCTAAGGTTAGAGTTAAGGTTAGGGTTAGGGTTAAGGTTATGGATTCCCAAATGTTAGTGTTAGGGGTAAGGTTAGGGTATTGCCTAGGGTTAGAGTTAGGGTTAGGGTTAGGTTTAAGTTTAGGGTTTCCCATAGGGTTAGTGTTAGGGGTAGGGTAAGGGTTTTGCCCAGGGTTAGGGTTAGGGTTAGGGTTGGAGGTAGATTTAGGGTTAGTGTTAGGGTTAGGGTTTCGCCTATGTTCAGGGTTAGGGTTTTTCCTACACAACGGTTAGGTTTAGGGTTAGGGTTTTGGCTAGGTTTAGATTTGTTTCATCATTACATCTAGAGTTAGGGTTAATTTTAGGGTTTTGCCTAGGGTTACGGTTAGAGTTAGGTTTAGGGTTTTGCCTAGGGTTAGGGTTAGAGTTAGTGTTAGGGTTTTGCCTAGGTTTAGGTTTAGAGTTAGGGTTAGGTTTTCACCTAGGGTTAGTTTTAGGGTAAGTGTTAGGTTTTTGGCTAGGGTTAGGGTAGGTTCAGGGTTAGGTTTTAGCCTAAGGTTAGAGTTAGGGTTAGGGTTAGGGTTAAGGTTATGGTTTCCCAAAGGTTAATGTTAGGGGTAAAGTTAGGGTATTGCCTAGGGTTAGAGTTAGGTTTAGGGTTAGGGTTAACGTTAGGGTTTCCCATAGGGTTAGTGTTAGGGGTAGGGTTAGGGTTTTGCCTAGGGTTAGGTTTAGGGTTAGGGTTAGGGTTTGAGGTAGATTCAGGGTTAGTGTTAGGGTTAGGGTTTCGCCTACGTTCAGGGTTAGGGTTTTTCCTAGGACTACGGTTAGGTTTAGGGTTAGGGTTTTGGCTAGGGTTAGATTTGTTTCAGCATTACAGCTAGAGTTAGGGTTAATTTTAGGGTTTTGCCTAGGGTTAGGGTTGGAGTTAGTGTTAGGGTTTCACCTAGGGTTACTTTTAGAGTTAGAGTTAAGTTTTTGGCTAGGGTTAGGGTAGGTTCAGGGTTAGGTTTTAGCCTAAGGTTAGAGTTAGATTTAGGGTTCGGGTTAAGGTTAGGGTTTCCCTAAGGGTTAGTGTTAGGGGTAAGGTTAGGGTATTGCCTAGGGTTAGAGTTACGGTTAGGGTTAGGGTTAAGTTTAGAGTTTCCCATAGGGTTAGTGTTAGGGGTAGGGTTAGGGTTTTGCCTAGGGTTAGGGTTAGGGTGAGGGTTAGGGATTGAGGTACATTTAGGGTTAGTGTTAGGGTTAGAGTTTCGCCTAGGTTCAGGGTTAAGGTATTTCCTAGGACTACGGTTAGGTTTAGGGTTATGGTTGTGGCTAGGTTTAGATTTGTTTCATCATTACAGCTCGAGATAGGGTTAATTTTAGGGTTTTGCCTAGGGTTAGGGTTAGAGTTAGGGTTAGGGTTTTGCCTAGGGTTATTGTTAGAGTTAGGGTTAGGGTTTTGCCTAGGTTTAGGGTTAGAGTTAGGGTTAGGTTTTCACCTAGGGTTAGTTTTAGGGATAGGGTTAGGTTTTTGGCTAGGGTTAGGTTAGGTTCAGGGTTAGGTTTTAGCCTAAGGTTAGAGTTAGGGTTAGGGTTAGGGTTAAGGTTAGGGTTTCCCTAAGGGTTAGTTTTAGGGGTAAGGTTAGTTTATTGCCTAGGGTTAGAGTTAGGGTTAGGGTTAGGGTTAAGGTTAGGGTTTCCCATAGGGTTAGTGTTAGTGGTAGGGTTAGGGTTTTGCCTAGGGTTAGGGTTAGGGTTAGGGTTAGGGTTTGATGTAGATTTAGGGTTAGTGTTAGGGTTAGGGTTTCGCCTACGTTCAGGATTAGGGTTTTTCCTAGGACTACGGTTAGGTTTAGGGTTAGGGTTTTGGCTAGGGTTAGATTTGTTTCAGCATTACAGCTAGAGTTAGGGTTAATTTAAGGTTTTGCCTAGGGTAAGGTTTAAAGTTAGTGTTAGGGTTTAGTCTAGGGTTAGGGTTAGAGTTAGGGTTAGGGTTTTTCGTAGGATTAGGGTTAGATTTAGGTTAGGTTTTTGGCTAGGTTTAGGGTAGGTTCAGGGTTAGGTTTTAGCCTAAGGTTAGAGATAGGTTTAGGGTTAGGGTTAAGGTTAGGGTTTCCCTAAGGGTTAGTGTTAGGGTTAAGGATAGGGTATTGCCTAGGGTTAGAGTTAGGGTTAGGGTTAGGGTTAAGGTTAGGGTTTCCCATAGGGTTAATGTTAGGGGTAGGGTTAGGGTTTTACCTAGGTTTAGGGTAGGGTTAGTGTTAGGGTTTAATGTAGATTTAGGGTTAGTGTTAGGGTTAGGGTTTCGCCTATGTTCAGGGTTAGGGTTTTTCTTAGGACTACGGTTAGGTTTAGGGTTAGGGTTTTGGCTAGGGTTAGATTTGTTTCAGCATTACAGCTAGAGTTAGGGTTAAGTTTAGGGTTTTGCCTAGGGTTAGGGTTAGAGTTAGGGTTAGGGTTTTGCCTAGGTTTAGGGTTAGAGTTAGGGTTAGGTTTTCACCTAGGGTTAGTTTTAGGGTAAGCATTAGGTTTTTGGCTAGGGTTAGGGTAGGTTCAGGGTTAGGTTTTAGCCTAAGGTTAGAGATAGGGTTAGGGTTAGGGTTAAGGTTATGGTTTCCCAAAGGTTAGTGTTAGGGGTAAGGTTAGGGTATTGCCTAGGGTTAGAGTTAGGTTAGGTTTATGGTTAAGGTTAGGGTTTCCCATAGGGTTAGTGTTAGGGGTAGGGTTAGGGTTTTGCCTAGGGTTAGGGTTAGGGTGTGGTTTAGGGTTTGAGGTAGATTTAGGGTTAGTGTTAGGGTTAGGGTTTGGCCGACGTTCAGGGTTAGGGTTTTTCCTACACAACGGTTAGGTTTAGGGTTAGGGTTTTGTCTAGGTTTAGATTTGTTTCATCATTACAGCTAGAGTTAGGGTTAATTTTAGGGTTTTGCCTAGGGTTAGGGTTAGAGTTACAGTTAGGGTTTTGCGTAGGTTTAGGGTTAGAGTTACGGTTAGGTTTTCATCTAGGGTTAGTTTTAGGGTTAGGGTTAGGTTTTTGGCTAGGGTTAGGGTAGGTTCAGGGTTAGGTTTTAGCCTAAGGTTAGAGTTAGGGTTAGGGTTAGGGTTAAGGTTAGGGTTTCCCTAACGGTTACTGTTAGGGGTAATGTTAGGGTATTGCCTAGTTTTAGAGTTTGGGTTAGTGTTAGGGTTAAGGTTAGGGTTTCCCATAGGGTTAGGTTTAGGGGTAGGTTTTGGGTTTTGCCTAGGGTTATGGTTAGGGGTACGGTTAGCGTTTGAGGTAGATTTAGGGTTAGTGTTAGGGTTAGGCTTTCGCCTACGTTCAGGGTTAGGGTTTTTCCTAGGTCTACGGTAAGGTTTCGGGTTAGGGTTTTGGCTAGGGATAGATTTGTTTCAGCATTACAGCTAGAGTTAGGGTAAATTTTAGGGTTTTGCCTAGGGTAAAGGTTAGAGTTAGGGTTAGGGTTTTGCCTAGGGTTAGGGTTAGAGTTAGGGTTAGGGTTTTGCCTAGGGTTAGGGTTAGAGTTAGGGTTAGGTTTTCACCTAGGGTTAGTTTTAGGGTTAGAGTTAGGTTTTTGGCTAGGGTTAGGGTAGGTTCAGGGTTAGGTTTTAGCCTAAGGTTAGAGTTAGGATTAGGGTTAGGGTTAAGGTTAGGGTTTCCCTAAGGGTTAGTGTTAGGGGTAAGGTTTTGTTATTGCCTAGGGTTAGAGTTATGGTTAGGGTTAGGGTTAAGTTTAGGGTTTCCCATAGGGTTAGTGTTAGGGGTAGGGTTAGGGTTTTGCCTAGGGTTAGGTTTAGGCTTAGGGTTAGGGTTTGAGGTACATTTAGGGTTAGTGTTAGGGTTAGTGTTTCGCCAACGTTCAGGGTTAGGGTATTTCCTAGGACTACGGTTCAGTTCACGTTTAGGGTTTTGGCTAAGTTTAGATTTGTTTCATCATTACAGCTAGAGTTAGGGTTATTTTTAGGGTTTTGCCTAGGGTTAGGGTTAGAGTTAGGTTTAGGTTTTTGCCTACTGTTAGGGTTAGATTTAGGGTTAGGATTTTGCCTAGGTTTAGGGTTAGAGTTAGGGTTAGGTTTTCACCTAGGGTTAGTTTTAGGGTAAGCGTTAGGTTTTTGGCTAGGGTTGGGGTAGGTTCAGGGTTAGGTTTTAGCCTAAGGTTAGAGATAGGGTTAGGGTTAGGGTTAAGGTTATGGTTTCCCAAAGGTTAGTGTTAGGGGTAAGGTTAGGGTATTGCCTAGGGTTTGAGTTAGGGTTAGGTTTAGGGTTAAGTTTTGGGTTTCCCATAGGGTTAGAGTTAGGGGTAGGGTTAGGGTTTTGCCTAGGGTTAGGGTTAGGGTGAGGGTTAGGGTTTGAAGTAGATTTAGGGTTAGTGTTAGGGTTAGGGTTTCGCCTACATTCAGGGTTAGGGTTTTTCCTACACAACGGTTAGGTTAGGGTTAGGGTTTTGGCTAGGTTTAGATTTGTTTCATCATTACAGCTAGAGTTAGGGTAAATTTTAGGGTTTTGCCTAAGGTTAGGGTTAGAGTTAAGTTTAGGGTTTTGCCTAGGGTTAGGGTTAGAGTTAGGGTTAGGGTTTTGCCTAGGTTTAGGGTTAGAGTTAGGGTTAGGTTTTCACCTAGGGTTAGTTTTAGGGTAAGGGTTAGGTTTTTGGCTAGGTTTAGGGTAGGTTCAGGGTTGGGTTTTAGCCTAAGGTTAGAGTTAGGGTTAGGGTTAGGTTTAAGGTTATGGTTTCCCAAAGGTTAGTGTTAGGGGTAAGGTTAGGGTATTGCCTAGGGTTAGAGTTAGGGTTAGGGTTAGGGTTAAGTTTAGGGTTTCCCATAGGGTTTGTGTTAGGGGTAGAGTTAGGTTTTTTCCTAGGGTTAGGGTTAGAGTTAGTGTTAGGGTTTTGCCTAGGTTTAGGTTTAGAGTTATGGTTAGGTTTTCACCTACGGTTAGTTTTAGGGTTAGGGTTAGGTTTTTGGCTAGGATTAGGGTAGGTTCAGGGTGAGGTTTTAGCCTAAGTTTAGAGTGAGGTTTAGGGTTAG
This sequence comes from Pedetes capensis, assembly GCA_007922755.1. Lineage (NCBI taxonomy): Eukaryota > Metazoa > Chordata > Mammalia > Rodentia > Pedetidae > Pedetes > Pedetes capensis. The sequence goes on along the minus strand of VMDO01042821.1, from coordinate 2,151 downwards.
GGTTAATGTTAGGGTTTCCCTAAGGGTTAGAGTTAGGGGTAAGGTTAGGGCATTGCCTAGGGTTAGAGTTAGGGTTAGGGTTAGGGTTAAGGTTAGGGTTTCCAATAGGGTTAGTGTTAGGGGTAGGGTTAGGGTTTTGCCTAAGGTTAGGGTTAGGGTTAGGGTTAGGGTTTGAGGTAGATTTAGGTTTAGAGTTAGGGTTAGGGTTTCGCCTACGCTCAGGGTTAGGGTTTTTCCTAGGACAACGGTTAGGTTTAGGGTTAGGGTTTTGGCTAGGTTTAGATTTGTTTCAGCATTACAGCTAGTGTTAGGGTTAATTTTAGGGTTTTGCCTAGGGTTAGGGTTAGAGTTAGGGTTAGGGTTTTGCCTAGAGTTAGGGTTAGATTTAGGGTTAGGTTTTCACCTAGTGTTAGTTTTAGGGTTGGAGTTAGGTTTTTGGCTAGGGTTAGGGTAGGTTCAGGGTTAGGTTTTAGCCTAAGGTTAGAGTTAGGATTAGGTTTAGGGTTAAGGTTAGGGTTTCCCTAAGGGTTAGTGTTAGGGGTAAGGTTAGGGTATTGCCTAGGGTTAGAGTTAGGTTTAGGGTTAGGTTTAAGGTTAGGGTTTCCCATAAGGTTAGTGTTAGGTGTAGGATTAGGGTTTTGCCTAGGGTTAGGTTTAGGGTGAGGGTAAGGGTTTGAGGTACATTTAGGGTTAGTGTTAGGGTTAGAGTTTCGCCTACGTTCAGGGTTAGGGTTTTTCCTAAGACTTAGGGTTAGGGTTAGGGTTAGGGTTAGGTTTAAGGTTATGGTTTCCCAAAGGTTAGTGTTAGGGGTAAGTTTAGGGTATTGCCAAGGGTTAGAGTTAGGGTTAGGGTTAGGGTTAAGGTTAGGTTTTTCCATAGGGTTAGTGTTAGGGGTAGGGTTAGGGTTTTGCGTAGGGTTAGGGTTAGTGTTAGGGTTAGGGTTTGAGGTAGATTTAGGGTTAGTGTTAGGGTTAGGGTTTCACCTACGTTCAGGGTTAGGGATTTTCCTAGGACTACGGTTAGGTTTAGGGTTAGGGTTTTGGCTAGGGTTAGATTTGTTTCAGCATTACAGCTAGAGTTAGGGTTAATTTTAGGGTTTTGCCTAGGGTTAGGTTTAGAGTTACGGTTAGGGTTTTGCGTAGGTTTAGGGTTAGAGTTAGGGTTAGGTTTTCACCTAGGATTAGTTTCATGGTTAGGGTTAGGTTTTTGGCTAGGGTTAGGGTAGTTTCAGGGTTAGGTTTTAGCCTAAGGTTAGAGTTAGGGTTAGGATTAGGGTTAAGGTTAGGGTTTCCCTAACGGTTACTGTTAGGGGTAAGGTTAGGGTATTGCCTAGTTTTAGAGTTTGGGTTAGTGTTAGGGTTAAGGTTAGGGTTTCCCATAGGGTTAGGGTTAGGGGTAGGTTTAGGGTTTTGCCTAGGGTTAGGGTTAGTGTTAGGGTTAGCGTTTGAGGTAGATTTAGGGTTAGTGTTAGGGTTAGGCTTTCGCCTACGTTCAGGGTAAGGGTTTTTCCTAGGACTACGGTAAGGTTTCGGGTTAGGGTTTTGGCTAGGGTTAGATTTGTTTCAGCATTACAGCTAGAGTTAGGGTTAATTTTAGGGTTTTGCCTAGGGCAAAGGTTAGAGTTAGGGTTAGGGTTTTGCCTACTGTTAGGGTTAGAGTAAGGGTTAGGGTTTTGCCTTGGTTTAGGGTAGAGTTAGGGTTACGTTTTCACCTAGGGTTAGTTTTAGGGTAAGCGTTAGGTTTTTGGCTAGGGTTAGGGTAGGTTCAGGGTTAGGTTTTAGCCTAAGGTTAGAGATAGGGTTAGGGTTAGGGTTAAGGTTATGGTTTCCCAAAGGTTAGTGTTAGGGGTAAGGTTAGGGTATTGCCTAGGGTTAGAGTTAGGGTTAGGGTTAGGGTTAAGGTTAGGGTTTCCCATAGGGTTTGTGTTAGGGGTAGGGTTAGGGTTTTGCCTAGGGTTAGGGTTAGGGTGAGGGTTAGGGTTTGAGGTAGATTTAGGGTTAGTGTTAGGGTTAGGGTTTCGCCTACGTTCAGGGTTAGGGTTTTTCCTACACAACGGTTAGGTTTAGGGTTAGGGTTTTGGCTAGGTTCAGATTTGTTTCATCATTACAGCAAGAGTTAAGGTAAATTTTAGGGTTTTGCCTAGGGTTAGT
>VMDO01042820.1:0-10298 GCA_007922755.1 Pedetes capensis | reverse complement strand
TAGAAAAATACTACATAGTAAAAGATAGAGAAGACTTGGATGGGAAACTTAGATGGGAAGGGGGGGAGGGGGGAAACATAGAGGAGGGTAAGGGGTAACCTATATGAATAATGCTTATCAAATTGCATATATGAAAATTGTCACAATGAAAAGCATGTCAAAATGAATCACATTATGATGTACATTAAAAATTTCTAATTAAAAGAAAACCCTATGAGGGTTGCTATGAGTTGGATACCGACTCAATGGCACCTAACAACAACAACAACAAGGTTAGTCTGGGAAAATTTCTGGGGGACAGTAACTTGAGACTTTGTCTCATACTTTTACCTGTTTCCTCCTAGGGCTGCAATGCCACATGTGCTATCAGGCAGACACCCTGACTAATATAGTCCATTTCTTGTTCCCAGGAACAGCAAGACCTGTTCCTGGCCCCATTCCAGATGGCTGAAATCATGAACCCCTCACTGCTGTCTCAGCCCCATCACAGCAGGGTGTAAGAGTTTCTCCAGCTCCCGATTGGCAGTTGGGTCCTTGCTATCACACCACCACCTCACCACAAAGGCTGTCGAGAGACCAATCCAAAAAATAAGGCTCCGATAAGAATTGATCATTCATTCATTTATTGAACAAATGCTTATTGGGCACCAAATATGTGGCAGATGCTATGTTAGGCACTGATACAGGAATGAACAAAATGAAATCTCTCTGTCACATAGCTGATGCTTTGGTGATGGATAAGGTAGAATAAGCACATAATTAAGTAAAGATATGTCCAGTGGACACAAGCAAGGACATTATCATAAGTGAAATGAGCCAATCACAGCAAGACAAATACTGCATGATTCCCCTTACATGAGGTGTCTATAATAGTCAAATGCACAGAAGCAGGGAATAAAATGGTGATTTCCAGGGGTTGAGAGAATGGGGTAACTGGGGAGTTGTTGCTCAATGGATATAAAGTTTCAGGTATACTAAATGAATAAGTTCTAAATCTCTGCTGTGCAACACAGTACCTAGTGTTAACAGCATTTGTTGTGTATTTTAAAATTTGTTAAGAGAGTAGATCTCAGGGCTGGGGATGTAGCTCAGGGGTAGAGTGCTTGCCTAGCATACACAAGGCCCTGGGTTCAATTCCCAGCACCTCCAAAAACAAAACAAAACAAAACAACAGTAACAACAAAAACCCTCCAACAACAGGCTCACGCCTGTAATCCTAGTGACTTGGGAGGCAGAAGCAGGAGGATTGAAACGTCAAGGGCAGAGGCAGCCTATGTAACTTGGCGAGTCTATGTCTCAAGATAAAAAATAATAATAATAAGGGAGCTGGGGGTACAGTTCAGTGGTAGATCATTTGTAAAGTATGTGCAAGGCCCTGGGGTCAAAGCACAAGTACTGAAAAAAGGGAGAAAGGGGGAGGGAGAGAGAGAGAGGGGGGGGAAATATCTCACACACACGGTAAAACAAAATGAAAAACACAAGGATACTCTGAGAGCTGTTAGGTATGTCTATTACCTCGATTGCAGTGATGGTATTATGGGGGTTTGCACATATGCCAACTCATCAAATGGTCCACATTACATACATGCAATTCTTTGTGTATCAATTATATACCAATAAATCTGTTTTATAAAAAGCAGAGTAAGGAGATGGAGAAGGACGAGAAGAGGGGTTGATATTTTATATAGAATGGTCAGGGAAGGCTTCTCTTAGATGCTGGCATTTGAATTAGCAAGTCATGGGGGAAGAGTGTTCTGAGAGAGGGGATAGCAAGTGCCAAACAGTTTGAGGTACTAATGAGACTGGTGTGTTTGAGGAACAGGACGAAGGCCAGAATGACCACAGCCACTCTCTCTTTAAAAGACTGTCAGAACTAGTTACCCCTCATGCCTCACATTTTTGTTCATCTGCGTTACCATGGCAAGGAAGTCCAAGCTTCTCATTAGCACCTGGATCTTTGCTCATCTAACCCATCTTCCCCTCTCCCTGCTCTTAGCAATAACCTCTCTTCTGGGGTTTTGGCCAAAGAGAAGAAATCAGAAGAGGCTCATCATCTCATAATGAAGTCTGTGACTATACCATCACTTATCCTTGTCCTCTTTGATTTTTCTCGATACAAAGGATGAGCTGCATATGCCTCTATCACAGGTCTCTCTCGCTTGTGTGCTAAACCTCACACCCTTCTGCCAATTCGAGGACTTTGCTCCTATAAATATACACCTTCTTTCATGTAACCATGTTTCCTGTTTCTGTGTCAGTCTCTTCAGCTAACCAACATGCTTCTCTGTGCCCCATGTCCATTGCTAGGAACTTCCTAGTTCTCCATTACCCTCTATAGTAAAGCCTTACAGAAAATTGCCTGTACCTTCTGGCTCCACTTTCTTATCCCTCAGTTTTTTCAGTGCCGGGGGCTTGAACCCAGGGCCTCACAGATGGTTAGTGCTAGGCCAGTGCTCTACCACTGAGCTGTATGCTAGCCCCCTTTTTATTTTTTATTTTGAGAAAAAGTCTTGCTAATTTGCACAGGCTGACTCTGGTCTCAACCTTGCTATCCTCCCACCTCAGTGTCTTGAGTCACTGGGATTACAGGTGCCCAACACCTAGCTTCATCTCTCATTCTTTCTTCAACCTTTTCCACTCAAGTTTTGTTAAGGTCCCCAAGGGTGTCATCTTGCTAAGTCCAGTGGATTTTAGAGACATTTGACACATTTCATGACACTCTGTCCTCCTTAAAACACTTCTTTTGGCTTGCCATACTCTTTTGATTCCCTTCCCTTCTCATTGCCTACCCATTCTCAGTTTCCTTTGATAGCTCCAATTCCTCCTCCTGATCTTCAAATGTCACAGTGACTCAAGGTTCAATCCTCATACTTCTCTTTATATTTACTTTCTGAATGATTACACCCAATCTCATGGATTTAAATGACATATATTCATGGATAACTCCAAGTTCATATGTCTACCTCCGTAAGATCCATACTTGTATATATAGTCATATACCATACTTGAGATCTCCATTTGAATATCTACTATTTATCTCAAACTATGTCCAAAAAATAGCCCCTACTTATCCTACCTTAAAACTTCCCTTTCCCCCTGCCTATCCCAATGATCAGTGATACCACAACTCATCCAGCTTCTCAGGCCAGAGATATCTTTGAACTTTCTTTTTCCTTAATCTACACATCCAATCCATAAGCCACACATATCAGCTCTACTGTAGAATATATCAAGAATGTGACCACTTCTCACCATCTCTGCTGCTATTATTCTAGCACAGTCCACAATCAGTTTTCTCCAGGATGACTGCACTAGTTTTTATCCAGGATCTCTGATTTCATTCTTGGCCCCCATAATATTTCACAAAGCAGCCAGAATGGTCTTGTAAAAGTTTGAAGCTTACTGTGTCACTTTTCTAGTTAGAACCATACATGTGATGGCATCTTAAAATTGCATTTAAAATGAAAATAAAGTTCTCCCATGTCCTGCAAGGCCAAGTATGATCTGACCCCTGCCTCCTTCTCTGAATCTATCTCTTCTCTCTCTCCCTTAGTCAATCAGTTTTGCCTGCTTTTTCTAGAAAGGACCAAGCTCATTCTTTCCTCAACGCCTTTGCACTTCCTTTTTCTTCTGCCTGGAACAATCTTCCTCAAGATGTTCACATGGCTTCACCTAATTTAAGTCTCTGATCTAATACCACCACTCCAGAGGTGTCATTAATCTCAACTCCCTGTCCTGTTTTATTTTTATTTGCAGAAATTACCATACATATCTTCCTATGTTTGTTTATCTATTGGCTTATTGTCCCTCTTTTTCAGTATAACTTAAGATTCTGAGGGCAGAGGTACCATCTGTCTTGTTGTTGTTGTTGTTGTTAGGTGGCATCGAGTTGGTATCCGACTCATAGTGACCCTCATAGGGTTTTCAATGGTGACTGTTTCGGGATTGCCTTGGGAGTGGATTGCCAGGCCCTTCTCCCATTTTTTGCAGTGCTGGGAATTGAACTCGGGACCTCAGAGACTGAAGCGCAGCGCTCTACCAACTGAGCTAAATCCCAGCCCCCATCTGTCTTATTAACTATTATATTCCAAATACCTGGAATAGTGCTTGGCATACAGAAAGTTCTTAATATTAGTTGAATGGTTGAATACACACTGTTGCTGTGTGCCTCCAGCCCTCAATCAGCGCACATTCATCTAGTCTTTAGCTGCTCCTTACTTCCCCTCCTTGCACACTCCACACCATCAGGAATTGAATGCCAGAGTATATGGTTACAGGGGACTCTGAATTCCCAGGCCCATCAAAAGACCCCAGCCAGAGGTATATGGGCCACAGGGATGCTCATATGAGCCCAGTTCTCCCCTTTAGTACCTTATAAAATGACTCACAAACTTCCATATAGGCAAAGTAACTCTACCCCCAGCCTGCCAGCAAGAGTCTGAGGGTCAACTATCTGTCAGTTTGCCATACTGTGGGGGCTTGCGTGTTGTTGTGATGCTGAAAGCTATGACACTGGTATTGCAGACACCAGCAGGGTCATTCATGTGGACAGGTTTCAGCTGACCTTCCAGACTAAGACAGACTAAGGAGAAGGACATAGCAGCCTACAACCAAAACAGTTAGCTATTGAAAACCCTATGGATAGCAGAGTAATACTATCAGAGATAGTGTTAAAAAATGAGCTCTCCATGTTGGAAGGTAATTAAAAGATGACTGGGGAAGAGTTGCCTCCTCAAAGTGAGTCTCCCTTAATGATGAGAATGGGGATAAGCGCCAGGGACCTCCATTTGCTGATATGGCATCACTCAAAATGAGAAGGAACAATTATAAATATCCATGAATAATTAGAATGTGGAATGTACCTAGTGAAAATCTAGAGAAATTAGAAACATCAAAAGTGAAATGGAGTGCATAAACATGCACAATCTAGGCATCAGTGAGCTAAAATGGACTGGTACTGGCCATTTTGAATCAGATAATCATATAGTCTACTATGCTGGGAATGACAACATATAGAGAAATGGGGTTGCATTCATCATCAAAAAAGGCATGTCAAGATCTGTCCTGAAGTACAATGTTGTTGGTGATAGAATAATATCTGTATACCTACAAGGGAGGCCTATTGATATGATTATTATTCAAATTGGTGTGCCCATCACTAAGGCCACAAATTTATAAGAGGAAGATTTTTCACCGGCTTCTGCGGTCTGAAGTTGATCAAATGTACAATCAGGATGCACTGATAATTACTGGTGACTGGAATGTAAAAGTTGGAAACAAAGAGGAAGGCTCAGTAGTTGGAAAATACGGTCTTGGTGGCAGAAATGATGCTGGAGATCACATGATAGAATTTTGTCAGACCAGTGAACTTTTCAATGCAGATATATATATATATATTTGTCAACAAAAAGGCGACTATACACATGGAATTCACCAGATGGGACATACAGGAATTAAGTTGACTACATTTGTGGAAAGAGATGATGGAAAAACCTCCATATAAAAAATCAGAACAAGACTAGGTGTGGATCAGACCATCATCATACACAGCTTTAAACTGAAACTGAAGAAAATTAGAACAAGTATATGAGAGCCAAGGTATGACCTTGAGTATATCCCACCTGAGTTCAGAGACCATCTTGAGAACAGATATGATGCATTAGACACTAATGATAGAGGACCAGTTGTGGCATGACATGAAAGACATCATTCATGAGGAAAGCAAAAGGTTATTAAAAACACAAGGAAAAAAGAAAAGACCAAATTACATGTCAAAAGAGACCGTGAAGCTTGCCCTTGGACGTTGAGCAGCTAAGGTATAATAAAGACATGATTAAATTAAGGAACTAAACAGAAGATTTCAAAGGACAACATAAGAAGAAAAATATTATAATAACATTTGCAAAGAACTGGTGATAGAAAACCAAAAGGGAAGAACATACTCTTTTTCTCAAGCTTAAAGAATTGAAGAAAAAAAATTCAAGCCTTGAGTAGAAATAGTGAAGGGTTCTATAGGGAAAATATTCAATGACACGGGAAACATCAAAAGAAGATGGAAGGAATGCAGAGTCATTATAACAAAAAGAACTGGTGGATGAATGACCCTTTCAAGAGGTTGCATATGATCAGGAACCAATGGTACTGAAAGCAGAAGTGGAAGCTGCCTTGAAGGAATTGGCAAAACACAAGGCTCCAGGAACTCATGGAATACCAATAGAGATGTTTCAACAAACAGATGCAGCACTGGAAATGCTCACTTGTTTATACCAAGAGATTTGGAAAGCAGCTACCTGCCAACTGACTGTAAGAGATTCATGTTCCTGTTCCCAAGAAAAGGGGATCCAACCAAATGTGAAAATTATCAAATGATATCATTAATATCTCATGCAAGTAAAATTTTGCTGAAGATCATTCAAAAGCAACTGCAGCAGTATATTAACAGGGAGCTGCAAGAAAATCTAGCTGGATTCAAAAGAGAATGTGGAACGAGGGACATCATTGCTGATGTCATATGGATATTAGCTGAAACCAACAAATACTAAAAGGATGTCCATCTATGTTTTATTAGCTATGCAAAGGTATTTGACTATGTGGATCACAACAAATTATGGATAACATTGCAAAGAATTAGAATACCAGAGCCTTTAATTATACTCATGGGGGATCTGTGCATGCACCAGGAGGTGGTTGTTCAAATAAAATAAGGAAACACTGCCTGGTTTAAAGTCAGGAAAGATGTGCATCAGAGCTGTATCCTTTCACCATACCTCTTCAATCTCTATGCTGAGCAAATAATCCGAGAAGCTGGACTAGAGAAGAACATGGCATCAGGCTTGCAGGAAGACTCATTAACAATCTGAGTTATGCAGATGACACAACTTTGCTTGCTGAAACTAAAGAGAATTTGAAACATTTACTGGTGAAGATTAAAGAACACAGCCTTCAGTATGGATTGTGCCTCAACATAAGAAAAAACAAAAATCCTTACAATTGGATCAATAAGTAACTTCATGACAAATGGAGAAAAGATTGAAGTTGTCCAAGATTTTGTTTACTTGGTTCTATAATCAACACCCGCGGAAGTGGCAGAGAAATCAAAAGACAGGCATTGCTCTGGGAAAAGCTGTTGCAAAAGACCTCTTTAAAGTGTTGAAAAGTAAACATGTTACACAGAAGACTACGCCTGACTCATGCCATGGTATTTTCAGTCGCATCATATGCTTGTGAAAACTGGACATTGAGCAAAGGAGACAGGAGAAGATTTGATGCTTTTGAATTACGGTGCTGGAGACGAATGTTGAATATACCATGGACTACCAAAAGAACCAACAAATCTGTCCTAGAGGAAGTGCAACCAGAGTGCTCCTTGGAAGCAAGGGTTGGCTAGACTGCATGTGACATATTCTGGGCATGTTTGTCAGGAGGGACCAGTCCCTAGAGAAGGGCATCATGTTTGGGAGAATGGCGAGTCAATGAATAAAAGAAAGATCCTCAACTAGATGGATTGACACAGTGGCTGCAACAATGTGCTCATACATAAAGAAGATTATGTGCATGACACAGTGTCTGGGAGTGTTTCATTCTGTTGAACATAGTGTGCTATGAGTCGGAACTGACTTGATGGCACCTAACAAAAACAACTGCTTATTTTCCAGATTCCATCTCATTTCACAAAACAGCCAGAATGGTCTTCTAAAAGAAAGGATTTGAGCTGGATGGCTCATTTAAACTCCCACACATTTTCCCTCCCTCCCTGTTTTTCTCCCCCCTCCTTTTTTCTTTCTCTTTCTTTTCTTTCTTTTTTTCTTTTTCTTTTGACAAGGTTGTGCTATGTAGCCCAGGCTGGCCTGCAACTCTCAATTCTCCTGCCTCAGAGTTCCAAGTGCTAGGATTACAGGCATGCATCACCATGCCTGGCTATTTATGTGGTCTCCTGATACAGGCAAGAGACCTTAGTAAACACAAGATACATGAGGCTTCTGCTGGCATAATACCATGCACTACACAGTATGCACTTTTTCCTTTGGTAAGTAGGAGCACACTCAATAGTAACAATAAAAAGTATAATATACTAAGTACACAACCAGTAACATAGTCCTATATTTTCAAGTGTTATGTATAATATATACAGCTGTACCAACCTGGCATCTAATCCCATCTGATCTCAGGAAGCTAAACAGGGTCGGGCCTGTTAGTCCTTGGATCAGAGGCTGCCTGGGAATACTGGGTGCCACAAGCTTGGGAGAAGGACCCAGCAGCCCACTCCTGAAACAATGAGCCATCTAAAACCCTATGAATATCAGAGAAGCACTGACAATAGCACCAGGCATGGCACAGTGTCGGGGAGTGTTTCGTTCTGTTATACATAGGGTGGCTATGAGTTGGACCCGACTTGACAGCACACAACAACAACAACAACAACAACAACATACTGTTATATGACTGGCAGATCAGTAGGTTTATTAACACTGGAAACATGTGAGTGATGCATTGTGCTACAACTCTGTGATGGCTATGAGGTCACCCGATGATAGGAAGTTTTCAGGTCTGTTCTAATCTTATGGGACCATGTAGTCTGATGTTCACTGAAAGGTCTTTGGACAGCATATGAGTGCCCTTGACATCCTCTCATCCCTGACCCTTCTGGCTTTCCAATACTTTCATTTTTCTCCTCATCTCACACTTTAGACTTGCTTTGCCCAGCAATGACATTGCTTCTTCTAGACTATGTTTGTGGTTGCCTGCTCTTGCTCCATTGCCTCTGGCCACTTTGGAAAATGCCTCCACTGGCCACATTCTGACCCTGTAACCAGGTAACATGTGGTCAGCCCATAGCCTGAGGAAGTCTGCTCTCAGACCCAGAAGAAAACTCCACCTTTTTCAAACACAGGGGTATGTGGGCAAGAATTTTTTGACGTATGGAGCCCCTCTCCTCTTATCAGATGCAGGAAAGGAACAAAACAGTTCAGGGACACCTGGCTGTTTACTGATAACTCCTAGGATAGGGGGGATGGGAACAGGGTTGGCAGTTGGCTCCAACCCCGAGGTTAAGAACTAGAGGCCCCAGGCTGTGAAGATTCTGGCCGGATTGCTCCTGCTTCACAATGCAAAGTGCCCTTCCATAGTTCTGAGACTCTCCTTATTGAACAATGGAATAAAACATAATGATTTGCTCATTTTCTCCCTCTTTTTTGAGTTCCGTGATGATTATTCTCCAATTTTACATAGCTATGGGGAACTCTGAATTTAAATTTCTTGATTTATAAAATATGAATCATAGTTTTTATTCCTGAAAGTTGCTGTGAGGGCTAAATGAGATAATGCATCTAAAGCACTGAGGACATTGCCTAGGAAACAGCAGCTCAATAAAGTATCTCCCACCTCTTCTGGTTGACCTTCAGCTATGACTTCAACCCCTGTGTTTCACTCTTGTTTGTGGGAGCCTAGAGCTTACACACAATTGTCAAACCCAAAGGAAATTCTGATTTTACAGTGTTTCTTGATAACAACCTACAGAGCTGGAGGTTGATGATAGTGACATGTAGAAGTTTTAGCCCTTTCTGACTGAAGAAAAGCAAAAGCTTCTATTCTCAATCTTGCATTGTTGTGTTTTTAGGGGCTGATGGTTTGTGAGTTGTGTTCAAAGGAGAGATAGAAGGCAAGGGTGAAAGACAAAAGGAAAAAGAGAGAAAAAATAGGAAGAGATCATCTACTGGTTGGGGAACAGGACACGCCAGTCCAGTTGTAATGCAGGAATTAGCTGGCATCTCACATGGAAGGCAGAGAGAACACACAGGTATGACTGAAGCAGCTTAAACAAAGGGACTTAAAAGAACAAGAGCATAAAAATTTGTTTAAATACATAAGTTCACATAATGACAGTAATTAGGTACTAGTGGAGAATACCACTGAAACCAGAAAATGCTTTCCCTAATATGGAAAGGGTGACCAAATAGTGTGGGAAGGTTCTTCTTATTGCAGCTAAGAAATGAAAAAGTGATGATAGAATTAAAATATAACCATTTCTAATGGAAACTAATAAATTAATGGATTTAAACATCCAGTGTCACTAGTTAACAAACTCACAAGACACTAGACATTATGTCCCTTCTGTTGAAGAACACTGTACTACCAATGAAGTATTCTTGTGTGTGTGTGTGTGTGTGTGTGTGTGTGTGTGTGTGTGTGTGTGTTACTGGGGGAGCTGAACCCAGGGCCTTGTGCAAACTTTTTGCACACACACTACCACTGAGCTGCACTCCCAGCCCCCTTTTTATTTTTTATATTGAGACAGGGTC
>VMDO01042819.1:0-10299 GCA_007922755.1 Pedetes capensis | reverse complement strand
TCTGGAGGCACATTTCAGTGGTAGAGCGTTTTCTTAACAAGCATGTGGTCCTGGGCTCAATTTGTAGTATTGAAAAATTGCTATGTTTAGAGAAACAACATATGATTATTTGAAAAATATTAGAACCAAGCATGGTGGTACATACCTGCAATCCCAGCAACTCAGGAGGTTGAGTCAAGAAGATTGTGAGTTCAAGGCCTGGGATAGCCTGTGTAATTTAGCAAGACACTGTCTCAAGATAAGAAATTATCTTGGGAGTATCATCATAGGGCACTTGCAAAGTATGTGTGAGTGACTTGGTTAAACCCCCAAAGGCCATGAGAAACTAAAAGTCAGCTCAAAACATGATTAACATTTTGATATCTCTCATGTTCTCTTTTTTGTGTGTGTGTGAACCAGAACAGAACATTTACAATGTTGTTAGGTGCTGTCAAGTCATGTCCGACTCACAGTGACCCGTGTAACGTTTTCACGGCTCCCTGTTTCAACATTGCCTCAGGAGTGGATTGCCACATCCTTCTCCCATTTTTTCAGTGCTGGAAATCAAACTCAGGACCTCAACAACTGCAGAGCAGTGCTCTACCAACTGAGCTAAAGCCCAGCCCATTGACAATGTTAGGCCCAGTGTATTTCCAGAGTTTATCCAGTAGCCTTTTTACTTGATATTAAAATGTGAATATTGCTGGCCATTGTGGTGCATGCCCATAATACCACCAACTCAGGAGGGGGAGGAGGATCACAAGTTCAAGACAGGAGGCAAACAGTGGAACTTTACAATACCCTGTCTCAGAATAAGAATAAGAATAAACAAAGGCCTGGGTATGCAGCTCAGTGGTAGAGCACTTGCAAAGTACCTTCATGGCCCTGTGTTGAGCCCCACATTACCACCAAAAATAAACCAGAAACTCTATTTTTCTATGTCATTTTTTAGTTTTCAAGATTACATTTAACACTTTCATAACATTCTACTGTGTCAGAATTTGTCAACAGAATATATACAGGGTTTTTGCACCTCTCTCTTACTATCTTTATAAATAATGCCGTGCAAGCATGTGTTTACATTTTTCTTTCCTATATTCTAAGAAGTGAGTGGAGGTCAAAAGATTGCAGCATCATTATTCCTTTTGAATAGATTCCATCTAATAGCTTTTTAAATCATTTGTGGTCGATGCCACACCAGAAAGTCGTCTATTAGAATGCTGTTTAAATAGGCATTGCCAAATTATTTGTTATTATTTTATAGTTGGTATGGGCTGGGTTTAGTTCAGTTGCTAAAGTGCCACTCTGCATGCTCTGAGGCCATGGGTTCAATCTCCAGCACTGCACAAAACAGGAGAAGGACCTGGCAGCCACTCCCGAAGCAATGCTGAAATAATGAGCCATCTAAATCCCTATGAGGGTCACTATGAGTTCACATGACCCCATGACACCTACCAAATCTAATATATAAAAATGGGTATCTTCTTGGTTAAATCTCATTTCTCTTGTCAGTTCAGTCATTTAAGTAACAAAAATGTATACTATCCTTACTGCAGGTGTCAGACACTATGGAAAGTGAATCCTATTATCCTCACTTAACATAATTGAGGGGAGTCCCAGTTTAGATAGTGGACTAGCAGCAGCCTCCATGAGAGTCAGGGAGAGATGAAAGTAGAATAGTAAAGAATAGCCTTTATCCTGCACAAAGACTGATAAGAAAACACAGTAATAACAGAGGAAATGACAGGACAATCTCAAGACAAAAAGACCTGAATGTCCATGCACCACAGAGCAAAGGAGACAAGCCTAACATATCCCCATGGGATAACCTGGAATAGAACTGAAACCCCACCCCAGTGGTAAATTTAGACACCCCTGATCTACTGAGTAATCTGGCACTAAAGAAGATAAGTCACTGAACAGGGAACTGGAAATGCATCACCATGGCACCATGGTCCCAGACAGAATTGCAAGAAAATCTATAGCCTCTCTGGCCTGGAGAGCCAGCTGTAGAGTGGAAAGACCCACCCATGCAGGGTCTTATCCCAAGCTGAAAGTCCCAGCTTCTAGCATTAAGCCCAGCAGCCCTCATTCATACCTCCTAGATCAGAGAGAGATCAGTAGGGGAACTGAGTGGGAAAATTAAAAACAACATTCCATGCTGACTAAACCAGAACCAGAGTGGATAACCCCCTCCTGCACAGACTCCCAAGCCACAGCCAGAGCCCCAGCTCACTAACAAAGACCTGTCCAGTGTCTGGCTCCACCCATCATAACAAGCTGGTTGTGAGGCAGAGGTGAAACCCAAAAGCAATACCTGGGATCTGCCAAACTGGGGGGTGGGGGAGGGAATTGAGACTGCTACCCAGGCCTTCACATAAACCACACCCAAAGAGCCACCACTGGAGCAAAAGCCAGGATCTCCCTCCATAGTCCCCAGCTGTGACACAGACCAGGAAGCCACAGATCAATGGCAAATTCCACAGAAAGTCACAAGGCCCCGTGGAGCAAATGTCAGGCCCCCAGGCCAGCCACAATTAACCTAGGATGGAACTTGAAGCATGACCAAGGAGACCTACTTAGTCTTTGGGAACTGGAGTTGAGCTTCCAGCAGCAGCATGTTGGAAATGAGCCCCCAAATCAAAGGAGACATTCAGAGAAACAAAGATATCACAGCAAGGCAACTTCTGCCGAAGAGTGCACCTCTGATGAAAGCAGCCAGCACACTGAAAGAGCTGTTCTATGCTTTATCCCTAACACATGTCCCAGGGCTGGGTCTCACCTCACTGATTGAGGCTTTGATCCTACAATCTTTTCTTTAATTGATTGACTATTCTGCATGGCACAAAGAAGGGGAAGGGGAGAGAATAGGATGTTATAGGAGACTAAAAATTTTATAGCACCAGATGGGGGCGGCTGAGGTGTGGAAGTGTAGTGATTTCTTGTTAGTTTTTCTTACTCCTTCTCTTTGAAGGAACATAAGACCTTGGGACCTTGTAAATGTAAACCTTGGGAATGTTTCTCCCACAAATACCTCCTCTTCTTTTGTTTTCATCTTTTCTTCAAACTTCATAAGGAGGACTTGGCATGGTGTTTATTTAGTAATAATAGGCTGTTAGAGTAAAGGGATATGTAATATTTGGTTAAATTTGTCTTTATAATTCTCTGAATTAATCCTTGGGCACAGAGGGTGCTACAACATCTTGTTAAGATTGTTGCATGAGCCGGGCACAGTGGCTCACACCTGTAATCCCAGTACTCAGGAGGTGGAGGCAAGAGGATCGCAAGTTCTAGACCAGAGGAAGTCTGCATAACTTAGCAAGACTGGCTCAAAGAAAGTGAAAAAAAAATGGACTGAGGGTGCAGCTCAGTGGCCCAGCACTTGCAGAGCACACAAGCACGAGGCCCTGGGTTCAACCCCCAGTACCACACACAAAAAAAATTTTGTTGCATCAAGGGAAGCCAAAAGAAATTCTCAGAGACTCAGGAGTTGGGTAAAACAAAGTTTTTATTACTAGCAAGGTCAGCCCAAGAAAATAGGTCCCTCAGGGACTGACATGAAGTTGTAATTTTTCTGAGGTTATGTAGTTTACAGCATGGTACAGGTTATCAGCTGAAGTCCCATGTGCACAGCCTATGTGTAACAAGTCTTAACAAGGAACATTAAGTTTTAGTAGTTACGTTTTAAGCAAACATGGCATTTTATTTTTCATTTAAGTTCTCCACAACATTTCCCTCTTTACTTGTATCAGGATGATTTTTCATCTACTTGTATAAAACCCACTTATCTGGTGTCACTAGTTAGGAGCATTTGGTAGGATTGTATTGATTGCATACTTTGAGTAATAAACTTAGTTATCCTGTTGATGTTGAGTACAAAGGGTCCCAGGATAACCAAGAGTAGGAAAATCATGAGGGGCCCAATGAGTTCTCCTATCCATGATTTCCAGGTAGATGGTGACCATGTATCCCATAGGTTAGATCCTTGTGTTCCATATTGTGTCCCCATTTTATTAAGTCACTCCTTGAGCCTGGCCATGAATGCTCTCAGCACCCTGGATTGATTAGCACAATAACCTTCCTCTCCCAGGAAGAGGAAAGTTCCACCATATTTAGCGGCCAGCAGGTCAAGGGCCTGTCTATTTTGGAGTACAATGTCAGCCAGAGAATCTACTTGTCCCTATAATGTCAGAATACAGTCATGGACTTTGTTTTAGCCCCTTTTAATGTCTTGTCCAAGAACCAGGGAGGCACTGCTGAGTGTGAGGCTTCTAGCTATAGCTGGGCCCGCCTAAATGGGCAGAATGATGGGAGCTCTATTTTTACTCTTTAACTCCCCAGGGGAGCCAATATGGAGGGGAACTTGTCTCATTGCTCTGGGGGTGTATACATTTAACTTGGGTATTAGAATACCCAATGCAGTGTCCTCATGTTTTAGGGGAGAATATCTGATATAAGCCATCCCCACAAATGAAGAAGGTGCCCATGGGGCCATTGGGGTTGTGGGTAGGAATCTGTATGTTTTCACGTCCTGGACAAACTCTGGTGAGGGCTTTTCCCAATTGTTGTTGTTTTTAGGTGTCATGGAGTCGGTATCTGACTCATAGTGACCCTGCGTACAACAGGTGAAACACTATTTTCAGTGCTTCTCTGCTATTCATAGGTGTTTTCAATAGTGGATTGATTTTTGGGAGTGGGTTGCCAGGTCCTTCTCCCAAGCCTGCAGCTTCTGGTGTTCCCAGGTGGTCTCTCATCCAAGTGGTACTAACCAGGCCTGACCCTACTTAGCTTCCAAGATCTGACGGGATTGGATGCCACAGGGCTACAGCTGCAGGATGTATATATATATGTGTGTGTATATATATATGTATATATATATATATATATATATATATATATACACACACATACATAGATACATATACATATACATATATATATGTATATGTATGGATGTGTGTGTGTATATATATATGTGTATATATATATATATATATATATATATATATATATATATTGCAGTACTGGAAGTTGAACCCAGGTCCTTGTGCTAAAATGCTTTGCAAGTGCAGGACCACTGAGCTGCATTCCCAACCCATTTTTTTTTTTTTTTACTTTTTGGGACAGAATCTCACTAAGTTATGCAGTCTGCCTCTGTTCTCAAACTTGCAGTCCTCCTGCCTCCACTTCCCAAGCTGCTGGGATTACAGGCACGCACTATCACAACAGGCTTTGGAGACTCAATATTGATCTTAGTTCCTGGTCACTGAACTCAGGCTCATCTAGTTTCTGCCATTTTTCATAAAATTTTAATTTGAAAATATTCAGTGTTCAAAAAATCCTATGGAAATACTCTATATCAATGTTTTCTCTATAGGAAGGAAAAAACTTTCAGAGATAAGTAGGAAAAGAAAAGTAATCCACCATTTTCAAAAAATGAATGCCATGTATTTGCTATTTCCATGATAATGAATTATTCAGAATACAAATCATATGTAATCACGTCTAGGTTCGCCAATTCTATTCTATATAGTTGAGGATTAAAATCCAATTTCCAGATAGTAGATATAAACTGAGTATAAACTTCAAAGACTGCAGCCATAGCGCTGTGTCCTTGGATCCCATCAGATCTTGGAAGCTAAGCTGGTCCAGGCCTGGTTAGTATTTTGATGGGAGACTGCCTGAGAACACCAGGTGTTATGGGCTTGGGAGAAGGACCTGGCAACCCACTCCCAAAAAACAATCCACCATTGAAAACCCTATGAATAGCAAAGAAGGACTGAGAATACTCTTTTGCCTATTGTATGTGGGATCCCTATGAGTTGGACACATACTGGATGGCACCTAAAAACCACAACAACATAATCTTCACAAATGTTGAGTCCAGTAAATTAAAATCATTGACATTTATTTAATGACCTCTCTTTAGGAAACATGTTCAATCTTCTAATTATATAATGGAAGAAAGATTATTCCTATTTGTTTTTCCTGGTAGCATCACCAATGCTAAGCCATGGTATTTGATTTGAAATCTCCTTCCAAAAAGGAATACATCAAAAAGTGTACCATACTCATTCTGAGGAAGAAAACATGATAAAGAATTTTGGGCTAATGGAAAGTAAAGCAATTTTCCTTCTACAGTACATCAGTATCTTGAATCTTTGGAAATATTTTATTATCTTCCAATCTTTCCTGAAAAAACACATATTATATTTTAAAAAATGAAGCCAGACATAGTGAAAAAATATATGCAAGATGGCAAATAAGCAATGTGGATCACTGTGTGGAAGACAGACATGTCAGACCCAAGGTTCATTTCAGATCATCTGCTCACCTGGAATATTCTCCCATCACTATTCCTATTTACTTGAGTGGAAATGCTACATATGTCTCCTCAACAACACTTTCTTTAAATGAGATACACAAATAGGTGGTAAAGATCAAAATATGTTCAATATTACCAGCTTACACAGTAGAGACAAGAATTTCTGTTGTCAGTGAAAATAACTACCAATTGTTAGTGCACAAGGTCTTATGGAGAGCTTGGCTGCTGAATTTGTTAATAAGCTAGATATTGAAGAATCCACGACTCTTCCCCTTACACAGATTATGATTGAACCTGTCCAACCAGGACCCAGGCCAAGAGAAGGAGGCATGATCAAAGATTCCTTGGGGCAGCCATCATGGAAGTCTCTCTCTGCAAGGGTTCCTCCACCTGCAGTGGTAGGAAGCTCTCTGTTCCATTTGTCTCACTGTGACCTGGCTGTAGTAGTAGATGCTTAAAGAGGATTCTGGGGCACCACAGAAGCCAGGAAATGGTACCAGCAGGTTCCACCAGTTCTGTGAGCAGTGTGGTCGAGTCCAGCATGGTGACAGGTGGCATGTGGCCAGTAGATGGCTTGAGCCTGGCAAGTGTGGGGTGTGAGGTCACACTGCATCTCTGCCACTGACAGACTGTGACTGAGTTGCACAACATTCAGTTCATTCATATGTGAGATGAGCAGTCACAAAACTCATTGGTTTGGACAAGTCCCCAGGTAAATACTGGTGATTGTGAAGTCTTGCTGCAAGTTGTAGCATGTGGCCATTGTATTTGTGTGGTTCTTGATGTCATTTCAGGAATTGATTTTTTTTTGTGTGGCTTGGTGTGATATCAAATGCCCTGAGCTTGGTTAAGCTTTAGTAACCAGGTGCCTCACCTGACAACCTTATTCATTGAAGACATTCATCCAATCTCTTTGAGGCTATAGCCTGATGAGTTGGATTTTCTGGAGCTTTGCTGGTCATTGTGGCTGGAAGAAAGAAAGTGAACCAAGTGCCAGCTTCAGAATATTCTGAGAAGTGGTAGAAGTTACTTATACTGATATT
This sequence comes from Pedetes capensis, assembly GCA_007922755.1. Lineage (NCBI taxonomy): Eukaryota > Metazoa > Chordata > Mammalia > Rodentia > Pedetidae > Pedetes > Pedetes capensis. The sequence continues at coordinate 2,952 of VMDO01042819.1, read as the reverse complement.
TTCTTTGGCAAAATAAGTAACCTTCAGCTGCCTGAGTTTCTCTGGGGTAGTTGTGGGTATATCTGAACATCTTATAAGACAACACTGATAGTGTGTGGGCAGAGTTTACCATATACTAGAATTTGGCCCCTCCAACATGTATCATGATAACTCCTCATCACAGACACAACCCTCAAGTTCTGTCTGCTCTGCACTTTGTCCTCTAAATCTGAGATCTCTGAAGGTTTTCAGTAACTGATAATAATTCCAGATGAGACCTCTCTTCACCTAGAGATCTATGACTAAAAGACATATTTCCTCCTACTCCACTGCAGTCTTACATTGTCACTCTTGTGACATTATCCTTCAGTATTATGATGTCCATTCTGTGTGAACTGCTTTTGCCTGAAACTTTTAGAATCAAATGCTTGGTATGATAAAAAAAAAACTTACTAAGATTTTTATTACACTTGTGTTGTATCTGCTTATTGATCCTGGGGAAATCTGACATTTTAACAATGCTGAGGCTTCTTATAGTCATGGAATAAAATTAACATCCATGCATCAAAACTGATGTGCAAAAAGTAAATAACAAATGTAGCAGTAAGAGAAGGTGGGATGAATTATTTTTGCAGAAGAATTCTAAAAGAGAAATATAGATGGAGAATGCAACATAGAAAATCACCACCAAAACACTCCAATAATAATTACTGCTGGCAGGGTTCACTGATAAATGTAAACATGTGGGTGAAACAATGGAGAAAAATAAATTGTATATAATTGAAATATCTCCTTCCATAAATTTCCATTTTTTAAATTTTCTATTATAGACTGCTGTGACTTTTTTCTGAAGTGTTGGGGTGGAATACAGGTCCTTGAATATGGTTGGCAAATGTTCTACCCATCAGATATATTCTTAGCCATTAAAAATGGTGATTATATGAAAAAAATTATTAAGAAGCTGTGATTATTTAAAGAAAATATTATAACAATTTTTTTTGAATAGGTAACGTGTTGAGATGAAATTTGTAACCATCTCTGGCAACAAGAAAATCATTAGCTGATGGAGCCTCTTCATATTTAGGACTGTGAGCCTAAATCAACATATTTTTCTTTATAATGTATCTAGTGTGTGATATCATGGCTATTGTTGGGTTTCTTAGAAAATGATTTCATATAATAAATTTCAGGAGAGGCCCATAGCCCTACCAGGAGTATGAATAGGATTAGAAAATGAAATCAGGGAGAAGATATACTGGCTATTGAGTTAAGTCTGACTCATTACTATTTTATGCACAACAGAAAGGAACACTCTCTGACACTGTGCCATGCTGGGCACTACTGTCTGTTCTTCTCTGCTGTTAATGGGGTTTTCATTCACAGATTGTTTCAGGAGTGAATTTCCAGGTACTTCTCCCTAGCCTACAGTACCTGGTCTTCCTAGGTGGTCTTCCCTCCAAGGGCTAACCAGGCCATCTCTGCTTAGCCTCTGAGATCAGGTAGGATCAGATGCCAGGGTGTTACTGCTGCAGACAAATGTCCGTACGGAACTCTATATTCCCATCCTCTGCAGTGTTTGTGTGAACATACAAATCCTGGTTGGACCCCGACTAAAATCAAGACTTAAGTAGATATTTTTGGTACTTTGGGGTTGAATCCAGGGCACCCCACCCCTGGACTGTATCCCCAGCCACCACCTACCTTTTATACAATTTTGTGAAAGGGTCTCATTAAGTTACAGAGGCTTTCCATGGCCTTAAACCTGTGATACTCTTGCCTCTGCCTCCCAATTTACTAGGATTACAGGCATGTGCCTCTGTACCCAGCATAAATAGACTTCTGATACTCTATTAGATCCACTGGGTAAATACCACTAACACATCTTAGCCTTAGCCCTTCATCTTTGCCATCTCAAAGACACCCGTTTTGATGAAGGGTGCCTTTATTCTTTCCTTACCATAATTTCCATACTCACCAATAAGGAAGTCAAATTATGCAGTCTACAAAATATAAAATCTGTCATCAAACACTTCTAAGGCATTTGAATCCCAGTGATCCTGAAATTATGCTATTTACCCAAACTGAAAATCCTCCAAACATCCAGCCCATGTGAAGTTACCCTAATTTGGAAACACTGCCATGGTCAAAAGAAATATTTCAATTTGGGCAAAAGACAGAAGGACTGTGAATTGGAGAACAACCTGGGCTAAACAATGAAGTCCAGGCCAGCCTGGGATTCATACTTAAAACCCTACTTCAAAAAACAAAGTAACAAACCAAAGAAAAACAAAAACAACAGAAAATTGAACCTTCTCCAAGGCAAAATTTAAACCAAATATATTTATAGCTGCGTACCCCTCACTTTGAAGCCCAGAATATTTGGCATTTTTTACTATGATAGGTCAAACTATAAAAATCAGAAATCCAGTGCCATGGTGCATGCCTGTCATACCAAAGACTTCTGAGGCTGATGAAGGAGGATCACAAGTTCCAGGCTACATGGAGCATGGCATAACTTAGTGAGACTGTGTCAAAAAAAAATAAAAGAAAGAAAGAAAGAAAGAAAGAAAGAAAGAAAGAAAGAAAGAAAGAGAGAGTCACTCGTAAGGAAAAAAGAAAGCATGTTTCTTCAGTGAGTACTTTGGCTCAACACCCCAGTGCTACAACTAATTAACAAAATATCAGGGAAAATCCTCAAATAGTGGTGCGAATTATAAGAAAATGATGCTGCATTGCAATGAGAATGCTCATGCCATAATAAACTAGTGCTTATTCAAGGAGGACGAGGGAACATTTCTAAAGGCAAGTAGGTGGAAATTCTTATCAGTGTTTTTTGTTGTGGATTTGAATTGCTTTTTTTTTTTTTTTTTTTTTTGAGAGGAAGTCTTTCTTTGTTCCCCCTGCTGGCCTGAAACCTAGTATGTAGACCAGGCTAGACTTGAATTTTTTGCAATGCTCCAGCCTCTACTTCCC
>VMDO01042818.1:0-10298 GCA_007922755.1 Pedetes capensis | reverse complement strand
CCCCCCCCCACCACCGTGCCCTCTCCAGCCTACCCACACCCCCATCCCTCACCGTCACATCCCCTCACTGTGGTGGTCTGCCCAGGGTCCCCTCAGGCCTGTGCCTTCTGACCTCTCTTCTGCTAACTGGGGCCGTGTGTCCAGGACCCTGCATAGTGCTGGGCTCAAAAGAAGCTGCCCCTGGCCAGAGAAAGACTCACATGGGAACATTTAAGGCAAGATCAGGGTCCTGGATCTGCCTCCCCTGTGCCATTGGCTTCTCCCCACCAGAGTGGGGCAGCCCATTGCCCACTGCCCCCCGCTTTGGGCCCCTCACATTGTCACCTCTTCATAGAAAGGTGGCCCAGCCCCCCTCCCGCCACCCCTGGGACATGCTGGAGGGAATGGCTCTGACCAACCCCCTCGCTCTCCTGCAGCCTCCCCAGGGTGCTGCCTGCCCCTGGGTTGCGGGTTGGAGAGGTGGCCAGGGCGCGGGAGCTGGTTTGGGAAGTCCTGTCCCAGACCCTACTCTTTTAGGGTCCTCTGAGCCACCTCTGCCCAGGCTGGGCTTAGCGCTGGCCTGGCCTGCCCTCATCTGGCCTCAGAGCGGAGGGAGGGAGCTTGTGGCTCAAAGTCATGGAGGACGGCTGCCCCCCCCCCCGGCCCCCCAAGATGCCTCTCCTGAACGAGAGCCGCATCTGAGACCCACGGCTCTGACTCAGCCATGATGAAGACCCCTTGGGGCAGGTAAGGCGCGAGTAGTCCCTGCGGGCCACACTCCGCCTGTAGACACAGTTCCTGGACAGAGCCAGCCGCCCCTCACTCCCAGTTCCCAGGGCCCTGGCCGAGGCCCCAGCCTGAGACCTTCCTTAGCCAGCACCACACCAGCCTTTCCTAAGAGCCGCAGGCCACCAGGGGTGTGCTGGTGCGCTCCCCCAGGGTTTCCAACAGCATGAACAAGGCTGGCATCAGGCCTGACAGACCACAAAGCCACCTCCCTCCTGCGCACGCAGAGCCCTCACCCTCTGTGGTCGAGGGTCCGCACACCAACCCCAGGGCCACTGGGCACTGCCGAGCCGCTGCACCTGGAGAAAGCAACATAAGTGCCGCGTGGGATCCGTGTCTGGAGAGAGGCTCAGGTTACTCTGCAACCTCCTCCCCAACACACAGCCCCTCCTGACCCGAAGGAAAGGCAGCTCCCTTTGCCCTGTGCGCCCAGTGGAAGGGCCCCCCTAGTCACCCAGCCCGCAGCCCGGGCACCCGGACGGAACTGTGGCCACAGCCGCCCAGGGACACAGCGTGGGAGAGACCAGAGGCAGGGGCCCACAGCTGAGCCCAGGACCTGCAGCCATGATGCCCACAAGGATGGGGGGTCTGGCTGGGCGCGGTGGCGCTCGCCTGTAATCCCAGCAGCTTGGGAGGTAGAGGCAGGAGGATCACAAGTTTGAGACCAGAGGCAGTCTGCATAACTTAGCAAGACCCTGTCTCAAAAAAAGTACCAAAAAAATGTGCTGAGGGATGCAGCTCAGTGGTCTAACACTTGCAAAGCATGCAGGCGCGAGGCCCTGGGTTCAACCTCCAGTACCAAAAAAAAAAAAAAAAAAAAAAAAGGAGGGGGGTCTCGGGGGGACAGTGGAGGCCTATGGGGTCTTGTGGGGACAGTGGGGTCTGTCGGGAGCATAAGCATAGTGGCTCCAAAGCTGCTTCCCTACAAGACCCTCTGTGGGCCCCTGGGCCTGGCCCTGCCTCCTCTCCAGCCTGGAGGTGACACTGAAGGCCACTTGGGGCAGCACGTGGTGGTGGGGGGCTCGGTCCGGGCCATCCGAGGACGGGGATCAGGGGCCCCCCTGCCTGGCCAGGGCTGAGGCAGGTCGTCAAGCACCTTGCTGAGCACCTCGGCCCTCAGGCGTCTGAGACTGGAGGGCCGCTAAGGAAGTGGAGCCCTTAGAGAAACCTGACAAAGTCGCCTCTAACAAGAAGCCGCCCTCCCGTTCTTGCGTTTGTGTTAGCCATTAACAGATGCTTGCTCAAGAGCTCTGTTTCCTGAGGGTTAGCTTGTGTTTACTGAATTTGCCACCAAGGACGTTTTGGTCTCAAACAGTTGACCTCGCAGGTAGGGTTTTCCTGCAATAGCAACATCTGCACCCTAACTAGACAAGACTGCTGACCACCTGTAATGATTCTTCGTTTTCATTTAGAGTAAATGCCGTCCTTCCCCTCTCCCCCATGTAGGTTGCTAGGTGGCTATCCGCCCACTCTGCTTCTGTAATCAGGGCTTTGCTGTACATTTTCTTTCTCTGCAGGTTCCGCTCTTGGTCTTGCTCTTGTGAGCCTGCCCACCACATAAGCCTATGTGAAGTCTGAGCTTCCTCTGTTCCAGGCTCAGATCTGGAAATTACTCCTGAGTCTATGCTGGAATAATAAAGTCCTCCCTAAGCTTGTTGTTGTTGCTGTTAGGTGCCCGTCCATTCAGTATCTGACTCACAGCGACCCTATGTACAACAGGCGAAACACTTTATCAGTGCTTCTCTGCTATTCATAGGGTTTTCAATGGCAGATTGATTTTGGGGAGTGGTTTACTGGGTCTTTCTCCCATCCTAACCCTGTGTTGTTGTTGTTGGGTGCCATCGAGTTGATATCCGACTCATAGCGACCCTCATAGGGTTTTCAATGGCAACTGTTTCAGGATTGCCTTGGGAGTGGATTGCCAGGTCCTTCTCCCATTTTTGCAGTGCTAGAAATTGAACTCAGGACCTCAGAGACTGCAGTGCAGCGCTCTGCCAACTGAGCTAAATCCAAGCCCTCCTAACCCTTAGGTCTCTCTTAATCCCACTATACTCAAGGCACAGGTGCAGGACCCGACAGGAGTCCAGGGCCATGTCCCTCACAGCAGCCCACACTATCAGGGGCCTGCAGAGCCTGACCCCTGGCCATCCCAATAATGGGTCAGAACCAGTGGCCTCACCAGTGACCCCCGCATCCCCAGGATGGAGCCCCTGGCACCCTGGCCCATCCCGTGTGGGGGGCATGGACACCATGGGCCTCCACCCAACCTGGCCCACATGCACCTGCCCCGGCCCCAGAGGATCTGACATGTAGGGCATGGAGCCAGGCTGACGGTGGAGGCCAGGAGTCTGCAGCTGGTAGGAACTGGGTGAACGAGGGCGCTGGACCACCGGGGACAGCGTGTCCCAGCCAGTTGGACCAGGAGGACCTTCGCCACTTAGGGCCACCAGCTGAGGTCAGGCCATGGAGGCCAAGGCTGCCCTAGAGCAGGACAGAGCACACAGGGGCCTGTGGTCTCCACCTAGCCTGGTGGGGCACAGGGGTGAGCCCCTGACCGAGTCTAGGACGTGAGGCCTGCCAGAGTCACACAGGCTGAGGGGCCCCAATGGCTGTCTCAGGGGGATCCTTGGCCTCATGCCAGCCTCAAAAGCCCAGGAAGATGCACAAGAAAACAGCCTCAGGGCCAGCAGGGGCAGCCCTGGGCCTCGTGGCCACACTCAGCTGGGCCTGGGCAGCGCACAGGTGGTGTCCACACCCATGCTACTGGCAGCTCCTCCCTGGGCCACTCTGGTTTGTAGGGTCTTTCTGTGCCGATGGGCAGCACCCTCTGTCAGTTTCTTGCCACCTCCCTCGAGAGAAAATATCTTCTTCCGGAAACAAGTGACTTCTATCTTCAGGTGGGGCTGGGATTTAGCTCAGCTGGTAGAGCGCTGCTCTGTAGTCTCTGAGGTCCCAAGTTCAATTCCCAGCACCACAAAAATGGGAGAAGGACCTGACAATCCATTCCCAAGGCAATCCCGAAACAGCCATTGAAAACCCTATGAGGGTCGCTATGAGTGAGATACCGACTTGACTCAAGGGCACCTAACAACAACAACAATCTTCAGGTGGTAAAAGCCATCCTATGGGCATCAGGTTTTCTGCTTTGCTGAAGAAGGAATCCTGAATCCCTTCCCTTCAATATCCTGGGTGTCATCTAACAAGGGGGTTACATGGAATGTCACGTCTGGAAGTAGTGGCAGTTTTTAATGTTTGCTAGAGAACTCTGAAGCAGAAGGCGGCCACAACTGGGCAGCCGACGGCCAAGGTCCATGTGATGGGCGGAGGGTGGCCTGGTAGCTGGGACTAGGCATCTGGTGCGCAATGAGATGCCTGCAGCCCCAGGACCACCAAGGTGCCGCCCAACCTGAAGGGTCCTGTGGCCCCTGCATGGCCTCCCCATGTACCCAGCACCCTGCCCTGAGCCCACCGCTCCAAGAGCAGAGTCCCCACCACTCCACTGGGGGCCCCATGCCAAGGACTGTACACCACAGACGCCAACAGAAGCACTGTCCCCAAAAAATGTGTCCCTGCTCCATGGCTTGCAGCCCATTAGCCAGGGGGCAGCCCTGGAGCTGGGGGCCCTGGACTGACTGCTGTCCTGTTGCCGCTCGGTCTCCCAGGACACTGTCCTTGCCCACTGTCGCTCAAGCACGGTCAGGGGACACAGCCTCCCATGGCGGCTAGCCACCTATTTCTTGTGTTGTTTTCCTGATAGGAGGCGATGAAGATGCCCAAGGCCACGCCTGAGGAGAGGGACAGGTGAGCCCAGCAGTGGCCAGTGGCCTGCTCCACTCGGGGCCACAGGCCTTGGTGCCTGGGAAGTAGGTGCCCACTGTGGGCATCAGATGATTGTCCTGTGGTCCCGTTTGGGTTCCGTGTGGTCGGCCCTGGTGGGGAGGGGCAGGGGCAGGATGGAGTCAGAGTGCCCAGCCCCTGGCTCACGCCACGGTCCTCTGGCTCCAGGCGTGCGGCCGCACTGCAGGAGGGACTAAGGCAAGTGGTCGCAGTGCCACTGTCACTGGTGGAGACGGTGGCCCCACTGTGGCCCACACTGCGAGAGCTGGCCTGGCCTGCCCTCAGCTGGCCTCAGAGCTGAGGCCACCAATGAGGAAATGGCTCTCCTGCTCTCTCCCGGTGAAGAAAGAATGCTCTCCCACCACGACCATCAACAAGGAAAGAACCCACTCTCCATCTGATCACCGATAAAGCAGGAGCTGTCTCCTCGTGACCACTGAGACCACTAACACGGGTGTTCGCCCCTGGAAGGCAAAAGAGCCTGAGGCTTTTCCTTTCTCCCATCTCCGCTGGCGTTCCAAGGGCTGAAAGAGTCCGCGCCCCACACCCGAGGGTCCCGAGTGAATTGTGTTTAGTATCTGTGAGCATGGCGGCACCACCCGTCCGAACCTCCAGGCCAGACCAGGAGGTGCGCGCCCCACATAGAGTTGGCTGTCCTCCTGGCATAGAGGAGGTATAGAGTTGGCCACCACAGAGTACCTGGGGCTGCAGCTCACAGACCACAAGCCCCATGCAGTCGTATCCAGCCTTTATTGAAGGCCACGGTGACAGGACGCCAGGCTGGGCCTGCCGGAGACCCTGAGAGCCCCTCGCCCCATTCACCCCTGTGGCACAGTGTGTGGAGGGCTCCCCATCCCCACAGAGCTGAGGGCACAGCTCAGCCCGCCCTGAGGCAAGGCCTGGACCCCTCAGGACAGCGAGGGGCTGCTGGGGCTGCGCCGTCCGGGAGGCGTCCTGCCAGCAGTCACTCCTGACGGGCCTCCAAGCTGTCCAGCACCAGCGCGGCCTGGGTCTTGGCTTCCTCCAGGAGGCTGGAGATGCGCTGTCGGATCTGGCAGACACAGGCGGTGTCAGCCCGAGGCTGCCAGGTGGCAACCTCCACCCCGCGCAGGCACGGTCCCCTCGCAGGCACGGTCCTTGCAGGGCCAGCCCCCACTACTTCCCCAGGCTGCCCACTCAGATGTGACTGGGCCACCCAGGCGGCTCCTCCAGATCTCAGTGTGGGCGGAGTTTTGGGGACAGCCAGGCCCCCCACCCTCTTCTTCCCACCACCGCAGAGGACCGGCGTTCACATGGCCCGTCCTGCCTGGAAGGGTGCGCTGGCCCCAGAAGAGCCCCATGGACATCATCGGACGTAAAGACAGAGCTACAAACAGCTCTTCTGAGATTATCACAAAAGTCCGAGAGACCAGGGCAAAGCAGCTGCTGGGGCAGGGCTGGGTAGGGCTTCCTCCAGAGCACTGAGAATGTTCTGGAACTTGCTGGAGGTGGTGGCTGTGCAGCATTGTGAATGTGCTGAGGGCCACTGGATTGTGCACTTTAAAATGGTGAACTATATGTTCTGTGAATTTTACCTCAATAATAATGATAATAATAATAATAATAATGAGGAGGAGGAGGAAGAGGAGGAGGAGAAGGAGAGGAAGGAGGAGGAGGAGGAGGAGGAGGAAAGGAAGAAGAAGAGGAAAAATTGTCACATAGCTGCCACAAATGCTGATGTTTAGACCATTTCTTGGGGGCCCCTGCTCCTCCAGCCCAGGTGTGGCTGGTTCCCCGGGGTCCCCTGCCTGGGGTGGCCAGGCCCTCAGCTCACCACATGCAAGGAGGATGCTGGGCCCCTGCCTGGCAGCTCCATCCCCTGGCCAGGACTGGCCCCACGGGAAGGGGAAAGTCAAGGGGGGCCAGAGGGCACCTGGCCACCACGCTGCCCCTGAGCCCCCAGAGAGAAGCCCATCCTCCAAGCCTCGTCCACTCACAGGTGGCCAGCAGGAGCCACCCCTGCCCTGGCCCAGGCCTGGCCCTGAGCCCACCTCCTGCCCACCTGGCCCTTGAACAGGTCGTCTCGCACATCCTTGAGGTTGATGAGCACATTGACGTATGCGCCAAACACACCCAGCTCCAGGGCTTTGGCCGCCACCTGCAGAGACACCAGGGTGCTAGGCTGGCTCCCAGGCTCCTAGCTGCTGCTCCACCTCCTGGAAACCTCACCCAAGTCCCTCAGCCCTGGGGATCTGCAAGGCCCCGGCCAGGCTCCTGGGGGCTTCACTTCCACGCCATGGGCCCTGTCCCTGCCCCATAGACAGCAGGCTGTGGTGACGACAACCTCAGCCCAGTGTCTGTGCCTGGAAAAGGTGAGAGTGGCCCCCAAGGCCAGGGGGAGGCTGCACCCCCTGTTTGCTGACTGACACACTGGGAGCAAGGCCACAGTCTGGAGGCAAAGTCATCCCTCTGGTCCCTACCCTCAGAAGCTCTCTGCCAGCCTCCAGCGCCACCCTGCACTTCTCCGGGGCCTCCGGAGCAGAGGCTGAAAACTCATCATTCCTGAAAAGACCCTGGGGACTGCAGGGTCCCAGGGCGGCTGTGGGATACCAAAGCCACAGCTCCGTCCTGTCCCAGCCCCACCAGGCACAGGTGAGTGGCATCCGCGTCCACAAGATGCCTCAGGTATTTTCCAGGCTGGAGAAAAAGGCCAGGTGTCCAGAAACACCTGCAGGGCAGCCTCGTAGAGACCTCCCCTGGGCCAGAGGAGCCAGCCCCGCGATCACATGGTGCCCTCAAGTCCCCGGCGCCCCTCGCACCTGCAGGTCCGACCGGCACGCGAGGTTCCCACACACGGCCAGCTCCCGCAGCGCTGGCCACAGTGGGGCCACCGTCTCCGCCAGCGACAGTGGCACTGCGACCGCTTGCCTCAGTCCCTCCTGCAGTGCGGCCGCACGCCTGGAGTCAGGGGACCATGGCGTGAGCCAGGGGCAGGGCGCCCTGACTCCACCCTGCCCCTGCCCCTCCCCACCAGGGCCGAGCACACAGAACCCAATCGGGACCACAGGACAATCATCTGACGCCCACAGTGCGGCTGTGCCTACTTCCCAGGCACCAAGGCCTGTGGCCCCGAGTCGAGCAGGCCACTGGCCACTGCTGGGCTCACCTGTCCCTCTCCTCAGGCGTGGCCTTGGGCATCTTCATCGCCTCCTACCAGGAAAAAAACACAAGAAATAGGTGGCTAGCCGCCACGGGTGGTTATGTCCCTGACCACGCTTGAGCGACAGTGGGGGAGGACAGTGTCCTGGGAGACCGAGCGGCAACAGGACAGCCGCCAGCCCAGGGCCTCCAGCTCCAGGGCTGCCCCCTGGCTAATGGGCTGCAAGCCATGGAGCAGGGACACATCCTTTGGGGACAGTGCTTCTGTTGGAGTCTGTGGTGTGCAGTCCTTGGCATGAGGCCCCCAGTGGAGTGTCACACTGAGTGGTCAGAGACCCACATGGGGGACGTGGAGAGCATAAGTGGGTGGCGCTGTCCAGGGCCTTTGTTTCCAGAGAAGGAGACAGAGGGTCTGGGAGGCCTCCTGAATTCTGCCCAGCATCCCTGCTGAGCCAGTGGCCCGGCTTTCTCCAGAGGCTGCGCGTGTGGTTTGTGACTTCGTGTGAAGAGGCTCAGAACTCGCCTCCACCCGGATCCAGCCACAGTGGCAAGCACCTCAGGTCCAGTCCTCCCAAATACACCCTTCTGCCTGCAGGGCAGTCCAGGGGCGCCTGGCTGGGGGTGTGGCCCACTCCATTTTCGGTGGATTCAGCCAAATCTTCACCAAAAAGGTCATTGTCGGTGGCCCTTCATCAGCCGTGGCTATGGTGTCCCTTGTCTCTCTCCAGTGAGCAGCTCCCATGTGAGCCTGGCATTCTCCGTGCCCTGGGTGTCTCTGCCAGACCTGCACTCCCAGAGTCTCTGTGGGCAGGGCTTGCAGGTTTTAGCCTCTTCCACGTGGCCTCATCCAGCGCCTGCTGCGGCCCACCAGCGAGCGAGCCGTTTCCTCATTTATTGTGAAGTTTTTTGTTTTTGTTTTTTGTTTTTGTTTTTGATGGGGAGGGCACATAGGTAGCAATTTACTCCATCTGAGAATGTCTTATGTATATGGTAGGGCATTTTTTTCAAATGTCCATCATCTTGCTGCTTACCGGAACTGTTCAGTATTTGCACACATCTGTGTGTGCGTGTGTGTCTGATTATTGTTACGCAGCTCTTGGTGGCACCATTTTATTTCATGCCTTTAAAATACACCTTTGATGTTCATTTTCTTTCTTTTTCCTGCCATCAATTAAATGTTCATTTATCTATGCTTCCCCTCAGGTGATTTTCTAAATATTCACCTATTTCTTCTAATTTCTAAATTTAGAGATGTCCCTAAATTTCTGTCAGTATTTAAGTTAATTTCACTTTAACTGTCTCTCCATCTGTCTCTGTAATGTCTGTCTCTGTCTCTCCCACCGTTTGTCTTTGTGTATCTCTCTCTCTGTCCTGCCATCTCGCTCTCTCTTCCTCCACGTCTGTCTCTGTGCCGCTCTAACTCTCTCTCCATTTCTGTTGGTCTCTGTGCCTCTCTGCCTCCATCTCACCTCCACCCTCTGTCAGCCCTGCATTCCTGTAGCTGTCTGCAGGTTCGACAGCTGTCTAGCCACTCACCACCTGGGAGTTATTTCCCAAGATGATGTCTTCTCTTCCCAGCTCTCCCTGCGGCCCTGGCCACGGAGGGGCTGAGCCCACTGTACTCCCCAAGAGCGGCAGCCCCCCCCCCCCCCCCCCCCCCCCCCCCCCCCCCCCCCCCCCCCCCCCCCCCCCCCCCCCCCCCCCCCCCCCCCCCCCCCCCCGCTGGTCCTGGCCTCCTGGCAGCCCTGCCCGCTTCTCCCCAGACCCCTGGATGGGTGTAGGGGCGGCCAGCGAGGCGGCGAGCCAGGCCCCTGCTGCGCTCACCAGGTAGGTGGCGAAGGCCTGGGCATCGGTGTCCACCAGCGAGGTCAGCTGGGCAGAGGCCGCGTGGAAGGGCGGGATCAGGCGCCGCATCGTGGAGTCCAGGTGCTCGAACTGGCGCCGCCCGTAGGTCATCTGGCCCACCATGGAGGCCAGCGCCGCGCCCTGGAGAGAGCCGAGTGTGGGGGCCGCTCAGCTGCCCCGACAGCCCGCGCGAGAGCCAGGGACCCCCGTCCTCCAAGGAGCCTCCCCGGCCCGCGCTCACCATGGCTGCAGCGGCCGCCGCCACCGAGCCACCCCCGGGCGTCGCCGAGCGGGCGCCCACCTCGCGGACGAAGGTGCCCAGGGGCTTGTCCAGCAGGCTGGGCTCGGGCCGGCCGGCAGGGACCAGGTACCTGGGGTTGGGCAGGGTGAGGGCCTGGACGGGCCGGGAGGCGCCGCCCTGTCCCGCGAGGCTGTCGGGCCCAGGCCCCGGCACCCCGACCAGCAGAGCGCCCAGAATGGGGCGAGAGGAGTGGAGGGGAGCAGGACAGAGGGGAAGGGGAGCGCAGGGGGCGCGGGGCAGGGGACAGGGGGCAGGGAGGGGGGTGCGGAGGGGCGGGGCGGGGTGGAGAGTGGGGCGGGGCCTGGATGGGCGGGGAGTGGGGCTGGGTCTTGAGGGCGGGGTCTCAGTGGGTGGGGAAATAGGGTGTGGTCTGGGGTCCTAATGGGCGATGGGGTGGGGCGTGGCCTTGGGG
>VMDO01042817.1:0-10268 GCA_007922755.1 Pedetes capensis | reverse complement strand
GAGAGTGCCTATCCCCAAGAAAAACGCCAAGGGGTACTTTCTAGGAGAGGCTGACCTTGAATTCAAGAGTTTTTTTGTAGGAAAGCCAGCTATGATGGGATTGAGGGTGAACCAGGAGGTAGCCTCTGGGGAAGCCCCTCTGGTTTTGAAAGAAGTGTTGCATAAATTGCCATCTGCCTGTGGTACCAGGAAACTGGCTGACCATTGTTGGACAGAGCTTCTGCTTTGCCCCGGGCCGTTCCCTGCCCTGGTCCTGCAGTGCCTTTGGCTCTGGCTGCCCCTCCTCACAATGTGCAGCTCTGGTGAGGGGACTCTGGGCCCCTGGTACACACCTGTGTTTCAGTCACCAACAGAGAAGCTTGGGGAGCATCATTGCTAGGTATTTGTCCTCCAGATTTGATCCCCAGACTGGTTTCTCCCAGGCCTCCTGTGTGTGGCATCTGCACTGTCCCCTGACTGATACAGACTGAGCAGAAGTCCCTGTCACCTGTAGGGCCTGGCTCCCAACAAAAAGACCAGCTCACCCAAGGCTGAAGCTGAGCAGGAAGGCCGCAGCTGGGCCTGGGTAGAAGGAGTTGCCTCTACACAGTCATCAGGCCAGACACCTGCTCAGATCCCCAGAACCCCAGGGAGGAAGAGGCCAGGACTCTCCAGGAGCTCGCCAAAGGCACCAGGAGCTCCCATGGCTCCTTTCGTGGTGTTTCTCTCTCTGTGTGTCCAGGAATCGCCACAGGGCCTGCCTTCCATTCACTGCTCCCAGGAGCTGGCTACAGCTGTCCTGCTGTGTCCCACCTGACCCGAGGAATGCAGATGAGCAAACAGACTTTGGCGCCTCCAATGAGGGTGAGCCGGGGTGGAGGCCTCAGTGCTCTCAGAGGGGAGGCAGAGCCAGCCTCGTTCCTCTGTCCAGGAGAAGGTTCCCTGTGTGTTCCTCTGCATAGGGGAAAGGGGACACACCCCACCCAGCCCCTACACCCCTGAGCACTGGCTGAACCTCCTCAGTGGCCCTGGAGGTTGGGCCGTCTGCCCTTCCCGCCTCCTCCCACTTTCATCCCATTCCTCGGAACCTCTTGCACACCATTCCATGCAGGCCCCCTTCACTTTCTTGGAGTTGGAATCCACTGACTAAAGCTTCATGATGTTCATATGCCTGGCACTCCCAAGATCAAGAGGGATACGTGCTGTCTATGGTCTCAAGGAGCCCACAGATGGCTAGGACAGAGAGATACTAGCAGCCAATTGTGCATGAGGACCTAGAGCACAGAGAAAGAAACCACGCACGGTGACCTGCCAGGACCAAAAAGGCTTCTCTGCAGATGGCACATCTGAATAGGGCCTTGACAGAAGAGTAGGAGCTCCTCAAGTGGGTGAGGCGGAAGACTAACTCAGCCAATGTAACACATTCAGAGAGCCAGAGCTATTGTGTGGATTGCCAGGGAAGAGAGAAAAAAAGAGAAGAAGCCAGGCAGGGTGGCCAGGTGACTTAAGGGCCTTGAAGAACATACTGAACAGTGACTGGATCCTGAAGACAATGCAAGGAGACTGCCCTTTCTCCTTCCTCCTCCTCCACCTGCAGCTGTACCACCCTGCTGTCCAACCTTGTCAGATCTCAGAAGATAAGCAGGGTTGGGCCTGGTTAGTCCTTTGTTGGAAGACTACCTTGGAATACTGAGTGCTACAGGGTTGGGTGAAGGACCTGGCAGCGCCCTTCTGAAACAGTCAACTATTGAAAACTGTATGAATTGCAGAGAAGCACTGACAATAGTGCTGGATATGGAACAGTGTCAGGGAGTGTTTTGTCTGTTGTACATAGGGTCTCTATGAGTCGGACCAGACTCAATGGGCACCTATATACTACTATATATATTACACCTAAAGTATACAATCTGAAGTACTACTACTATATATATTACATACTACCATATATATTACACCCGAAGTATACAGTCTGAGGTTTTCACATATGTATACACCTTTGAAATCAACACTACCATGACAATGAACTCACCCATCACCCCTAAAAGTTTCCTCCTGTCCCTTTGTAATCTCTCCCTCCCATCCCCTCTGTCTCCCAGCAACCACCCATTTGCTGCTCTCTGTCACTATAGATGAGTTTGCATTTTCTGAATTTTAAATAAATGGGTTCATCCAGTATGTACTATTTTTGTTTGTTCTTCTTTCATTCAGTGTAATTATTTTGAGACCCATCCATATTGTTGTGTACATTCATAGTTAATTCCTTATCATTGGTAAATGCTATTCCATTGTATGGATTCTGTCTCAATCTGTTTCTTTTCTTCACCTGTTGATGGAGAGTTGGGTTGTCTCCAGTTTGGAGCTATTCCAAATAGAGTTGCTGTGAATGTTCATATGCATGTGCCCATGTGAATATAAGCTTTTATTTCTCTTGGGTAAAGAAATACCCAGGAGTGGAATGACTGGGTCGTATAATAGATATATGTATAATTTTTTTAGAAAGTGTCAAACCACTTTTCCAAAGTGGTCATTCTGTTTTACAATCCACCAGCACTGTCTGAGGCTCCCACATCCCCTTTCCTAACTGGCTATAAACTGAGTCTCATTGGATTTGTCTGGCTGATGACTTTGCCTGAAGCCCCAAGACCTGCACTCCCTGGGCCTGGGGCTAGGAGGCAAGAGTGTTGGGAAAGCCCACCTGGAAGATGGGTCAGAGATGCTGAGTTCTCTCAGGAGGCCTGTAGGCACTGTGAATACCCCAGGGCAGGAAGACTTGAGCAGGACCAGAGGAGACAATGAGTTGAGGTCTTTAGCTTAGCACTTGAGAAATCCCTCTGGCCCTGAACAGGTGTCCCATATATTACAGCCCAATCACCCCAAACCTATTTTTTGCATAAATGAAGTATCTAATCT
This sequence comes from Pedetes capensis, assembly GCA_007922755.1. NCBI lineage: Eukaryota > Metazoa > Chordata > Mammalia > Rodentia > Pedetidae > Pedetes > Pedetes capensis. The sequence continues at coordinate 7,379 of VMDO01042817.1, read as the reverse complement.
GGTATCAGGGAGTTGTGGTATCAGGAGTTGTGGGAGTGACCATGGTCCTTGGCTTAGAGCCCTGCCCCAGGGAGGTGGCTTCCAGCCAGACTACCTAAGAAAGAGACCCAGAACCTAGGGCTCCGGAGCCCTGAGGACCTTTCCAGGTGGGAGGATGCCAACCTAGGCCAAGCTAGGCCCATTCCCTGCAGGAAACAGCTAGAGGGCAGCACCCAGGACCAGGGGACGATGTAAGCGTCCCTGGCCCTGTGACCACAGCTGGGGCCTGGCCTTTCTGGCTGGTCCCATTTGTTGCTCTATATCTCTAAAGCAAGGAGATGATGGGAGATGTTAGGGAGCTCCACCAGAGTTTGGGGTGTGTTGTTCACTTATTCACTCACTCACTCACTCATTCATTCATTCCTCCATCAACATTCATCAGGGTCGCATCAGAACCAGAGGTGACTCAGGCAGGTTTCAATCTGATTGTGAAACTCTCAGGCCCTGGCAAGGGATTTGGACAATATTCAACAGGAAGAGCACTGGTGACTTCCCCACAAGGGAGTGATCCAACGGGTTTATATCCAACGTGGAGGATGGAGTAGAGCTTGGCTCAAGGAACAGGGACATCATTAGAGGCTAGGGAGGATCTCGGCAGGGCAGTGGGGAGTCACAGGAAGGGACAGTGTGGGGATGAGGGGAAGAAAGGTCAGTGCCAGGACAAGGCCGATACCTCCTTCCTTTCTTGCCTCTAGCGACACTGCTGTTGCCAGTCTCCTTCAAATGCCTATTGCATAAATGGCAAATGGATGGAGCCTGGTTGGAGGGATGTAGGAGCGGCAGTGTGTTCTCAGGAGCCAAGCCTGAAACTATTGCTTGGAGGTGGCAGTTGAGCCAAAGCGTGGGTCTGCCCGCCCATCCACCCATCACCAGTTGCCTAAGAAGCCGTCCCCCACGCAGGTGAAGGTGGGGTCCACGTCTGTCCAGCTGGGGCCAGCAGCAAGCTGCTGACTCATGCCCGACAGCTCTTAGCTGGAACTGGCTACCAGAGGCTCAGTCACCTGTGACACAAAGGCACTGCGATCCCTTCTGGTCCCAAATTCCTCAGGCAGTGAAGGACTCTCTGAGCCTATAAGTTTGAACTTCTAGGAAGGAAAGGCCTCCATATCCCCTGGGGACCCCATCCTCAGGGTAGAAGGGGAAGGAAAGGGATGCCAGAGGCTGGTGGGAAGTTGAAGGTCTCAACCTGATCTCTGCCAGGAGGAACAGGGTCTCAGCTGTGACCACCCAGCCTTTGTACCATGGGGCATTTTTCTGGTTGCACACACTGAGTACCATGCTAGCCAGGCATGTTTCTGTTGTTAGGCTCACCTGCTAAAGCTCCCACCCACAGGTAACCGCAGAGTGACATTCACCACATCTGGAGTTTGCCTTCAGAATAGCGTGCAGGTGGGAGCAGCAGGGGGCAGGGTGCTGGGTTTGCTGGTGGGGAAGGAAGAGTGATAGGGGTATGCAGGGAAAAAGCCCAGAGGCCAGGGTTCCAAGCCCTGTACCCCCTGGACTGGGTGACCACAAGAGAGTCACTTCACCTGGCTGAGCTGACCCTGGACTCGGATCACACAGGCCTGCAAACCCGTGTTGTGTCCCCCTCTCTAACCTGGGCCCTTGACGGTCAAGACATGGGGCTCAGGCCTTCTGGGCCGGGTTTTGGAAGATTAGTCGAGGCTATTCCCTCCTGCTTCTCTGGCTTAGGCGGCACCTTCTCCGCCAGCTGATGTCAAATGTTTACCGAGGTCTGAATCCAGAGCCCTTGATCTGAGGTCTAAATCAAAGGCGTGGGAGAATTTGGTTCGGTCTTGAGGAATGCGATCATTTCATCATGGGCTCCCTGCCAGGGAGCTGCTCATGTACTTAGGGTTTGGGGGGTCCGTATTCAGAGCTGGGAGAGCACCTAGAGGCGTCCACTCAGCCTCTCATTTGCTATAAGATGAAGCAGAGACCCAGAGCGGGAAGACAGGCTACGGAAGCCCTGGCCAGAAATGGCCAAGCTTGTCTGCCTGGGCTCTGAGGGTCCCAGGCACCTCCATGCTTTGGCCTTCTGGGCTGTACTTCTGGAGGGCGCCAGCAGCCCTGGCCTTGTCCACTGAATCTCTGAGAGGAGAGAGCCTGCTGGGCCAGGCCTGCAGGGCTAACGAGGCAAACAAGGCCTTCCTTTCCGCCAGGCTATCACTGCTGCAGGGCTGGGGGAGAGCTATCAAGTTGCAGGGGCCCAGGCTCAGACAACAGATGTGAGGAGTCAAAGGCCTGAGTTGGGTGGGGCCTGGACTCTGACCCAGTGCAGGAGATAAGGCTTGTGAGGAGCTGGGCAGTGCCTGGCACAGAGCATGGAGCCGTGGCCATAGCTGTCATTCTTGGTCAGGGCACTGCCCTGAGGCTTTGATAGCAGAGCCCAGAGCCAGGCACTGCATGGTGGTGCCAGCCTGAGGAACCTCAGAAAGGAGGCCTAGCGAGGAGGTGTTTGGGCACAGGGCAGATGGTTCAGGATGGATATCCCTGGACCTAGGGCACAAATTCCACCTGACAACCCAGGTGGACCCAGAGGGGTGGCCCTTAAATCTCCTGCAGTCCTGCTGAGTGGTGCCTCTGGGGGTGGTGGCCACCCTCCCCAGGAGAGAGAGGAAGAATGTGGAAGAACTGGGTAGGGCACAACCCGGGGAGGGAGGCTGGGATTGTGGTGCTGTGTCTGTGCAGCCAATGCTCCCCCAGGCCTGTTGGCACCACCTGGAGCTGTGGGGGCAGGTGCACAGCTGAGGCAGCATGGTTCTGCCTTAAGACACAAGTCACCCCCACAGATCCTGGGAGCTTTTCCCTGTGTCCTTCACACCCAGCCTGGGCCCTGGACAGAGGAGAGGAGCTGCCCCGGGCTGTGGGCCCAATGACCATGGGAGGAGCGAGCAGCCAGACAGATGGATGCACAGGCCTCCACCCACCACAGGGGGCCAAGGGTGGCCTGGGGCTCCAGGATATCTGCACGGGGATAAATGAACAAGTTGGATGAGTCCCTGACCTTAGCCTTCTGGGTGGCCACCAAGCCCTTGCAGACTCAACTCTGGATGAGGCTGTGGCTTCATAGGGGTACCAATCAGAGATGTGGTCAATGGCAGAGACAGGAAAATGGAAAGGGGCCAGAGACCCCAGTCTGGGACTCTCTGGAGGGGTGAAAGCTGAGGTCCTACTGTGTGCAGCTTTCTCTGGGACTCTTGACACCAGGCACCAGGTGACAGGACTTGATGGGGAGTCACTGGAAAGGCCATTCTAGCTGCAGAAGCAGAACCCGCTTTGGGGAGCCCCACCCCTTCAATGAGCAGCACTTCTTTTCTGATAGCTTTGGAGTGGGGTTTGGGGAGGCGAGTGTGGGCCTGTGACCTGGGCCTTTGGTATGGGCAACTCCACCCTATGCTTTGCTCCCACTGCTGGTCTCATGATGCAGCCACACCCTGAGAGGGGACACTATGGGTAGCTGGCAGTCTCAGCAACAACTGTTGCAGCCTCATCTAGTCACCACCTAGCCAGCTGGCCCATCACAGGTGAGGGACTGAGCACGGTGAACAGCAGGCTCCACTCATTTTGAGCAGCATGGAGCTCCTAGCAAAGCCCCAAGCTTGCCACCTGCTCCCTCCTAGGCCTCTGGGTGGCCTGGGTGCTCCTAGCACCCTAGGAGATCAGCATCTGGACCTGGAGGCCTGGCCAGCCAGGTACCACACACCACAAAAATGCCTGTTAATAAAACACATCAATGCAGCATTGTTAGTCATTAAAACCACACAGAGATACCACCACGCTCCTGTTACAATGGTTAAAAGAAAACATTGACAATGCCAAGTGCTGATCAAGACGTAACACAACCAACAGGAATTCTCAGCTACACCCAGAGGGAATGGAAAATGACCCAGCCATTTTGGAAAAGGTTTTCACATCTTATAAAGTTAGCATCTCCCAACAATATCATTCCTAGATATTTGCCCAAGAGAAACAGAAACTTAGATTCACGTAAAAGCCATTGTGGCAGGTTTATTCATAATCACCCCCAGACTGGAAGCAACCCAAATGTCCTTCAGCTGATAAAGAGATGCACAAACGGTGGTACATGAATACAGAGGAATACTACTCAGCCTAGAAAAGGAATGACCTACTGATATGAGTACTAACAGGGCTCAACCTAAGGTATGTTAGGCTAAGTCAAAGAAGCCAGACTCAAAAAGCCTTCAGAATTATGTTTCCATTTACAATTTGGAAAAAAACAAAACTATAGTGATAGAAGACAAATCAGTGGTTGCCAAAGCCTAGGGATGATGGAAGTGGTGAGGTGAATGACTACAAGTGGGCATGAGAGAAATTTTTGAGGTGATGGAAACATTTTCTATTTTGGTTGTGCTGGTGGTGATTACCATATGCATTTATCGAAACTCATAGAACTAACACCACAAAAGAATTTTACTGTACCTACATAAAACTGCAATGAAGATATTAAAAACATATTTATGAAGCACAACCACTTTCTTTTTCTTTTTTCTTTTTCTTTTTTTTTTTTTTTTGGCAGTACTGGGAGTTGAACCAGGGCCTCGCACATGCATGCAAGTGCTAGATCACTGAACTGCTGCCTCCAGCCCTTTTTTTTTTTTTTTCCCACTTTTTGAGACAGGGTCTCACTAAATTATGCAGACTGCCTCTAGTCTCGAACTTTCGATCCTCGTGCCTCTGCCTCCTGAACCGCTGGGATTAGAGGTGTGCACCACCGTGCCCAGTTCAATCACAGCCACTTTCTGAGTTCTATGTGCCAGGCATTGTCCCAGGGGCTCTGAGTGGGTTTTCTTCTCATCCATTTGCTCATTCGCTTACTCCTATAGTGAGCATTTATGGAGTGCCTACATCTTTGTTCAATTGGTAGAGTGCTGCTGTGCACTGAGGCCCTAGGTTCAATCCCCAAGCACCTCAAAAATGGGAGAAGGATGTGGCAATCTATTCCAGAAGCAATCCTGAAAACAATCAGCTATTGAAAACCCTCTGAGTAGTAGAGAAGCACTGACACAGTGCTGGGCAAGGCACAGTGTTGGGGAGTGTTTCTTCTGTTGCGCATAGGGTCGCTATGAGTTGGACTCAACTCAGTGGCACCTAACAACAACAGACATTATGTCCATTCAATCTTCCCTGTACCTTTGGGCTGTGCAGCATCCTGAATCACATGGGAGAACCAGAGGAGCAGTGAGAGCCCAACTCTGGGGACCTGGAGATGAGTTCAAACATTCTCTGTGGGCACATTTCCACAGGGCCAGAGATTGCTACCTTTGTGGCCTCTTTAAAGACTCCACAACCCGGAGAGGGTGGCCAAAGTGACAGAGCCAAGAAGGATGACCTGGGAAGAGTTTGCTCCCTCTGTAAGGCACAGAAAGTGGGCAGGCCACAAATGCAAGTGGCCAAGAGGGGTTGCTCACAGCTCTGATTGCTCCAGGAGCTGGAGTGGGCGTGGCCGGTGCCCAAGTGGGCGTGGCCTGGTTCCAGGTTCCTGGGCTTGCTGCCCAGGAATAACTTTCACACAAAGGCAAGCAAAAGCAAAGAAGTTTTACTTAAAGGGATAGAGAAGAAAAGCCTCCATAGCATGGTGGGGATGGGGGATGAAAATGGATAGGCAAAGTTGGGCAGTGGTCTAGGGGGTTTATAGTCTTCTTTTCTCTGGGCTGTACTATTACCTGGGTTGGCTTCAGTAATTTGTCGTCACTTAGCGGGTACCTGGGTGTTGGCCCAATAAAATTAAAGGGGCAGTTATTCCTTTGTCTACCTAAAGACTAATGGATCAGTCGATTGTTGGACTTGGCATGTATGTTCTGTTCTGAAGAATGGGGCTTTCATGAGGAAATGAACGTTATGAACTTTCAGTAGCTTAGTTGAAATTCATGTAAGGTAACCATTTTCCCTGTGAATGTTTTACCTCAGTGACCTTCCGTTCCCAGGCCCTGCTTTTTCTGCTTAACTCTTTGGTGATCACAGAGCCTGGGCTTTGTGTTCAGTTTCTTTGCTTAGGTGGCTTTTCCTCTTCTTGGGAGGGTGTCTGTTTCTACCCAGCTCAGACATAAGTTACCTTGGCTCCTTGACTGAGAAAAGTCAAAAGTGAAAAATCCCAGGATAAACCCAGAGTGGGGTGCACACGCACAGCAACGCTGTACTGCAGGAAAAATGAGCAAACCAGAGCCACACGTGTCAATATGAGCACAATCTCAAAAAGAAAATATGAGCTGGGCTGGTGGTGCATGCATGTAATCCCAGGGCCTCTGGAAGTTGAGGTAGAAGGATGGAAAGTTCAAGGCCAGAGGCAGCCTGCATAATTTAGCAAGACCCTGTCTCAAGATGAAAAATAAAAATGAGGCTAAGGATGCAGCTCAGTGGTAGAACACTTTCGTAGCATGCGCAAGGCCTGGGTTCAACACCCTAGTTACACACACACACACACACACACACACACACACACACACACGGAATGAAGTGGAGAACGAATGACAAGATGCACAGATATGAGACCATTTGAACATGATTATTTATTTATTTATTCAGTTATTTTTGCAGAACTGAGGGTTGAACCCAGGACCAGGGCCTTATGCATGCAAGGCAAGTACTCCACCACCAAGCTGCACCTTCAGCCCTTTATTTATGTTTTATTTTGAGAAAGGGTCTCGCTAAGTTGCACAGGCTGCCTCTGGCCTTGAACTCACAATCTTCTTGCCTCAGCCTCCTGATTATAGCTTGGATTTACAGGTGTGTGCCACAGGGCTCAGCTTTTAAACTTTAACTGGTATCAAAGGGTCAAAATAGACCCCCGGGCAGGTATGAACCTGGGGCATTGTAGCACTAAGCCAGGCATGGGTCCATGGCTCATGGGGTCATATGTGAAGCATGAAACTAGTTAATTAAATAATTTGTTTTGTTTTGTTTCTGTGGTACTAGGGGTTGAACCTAGGGCCTTACACTTGCATGCTTTGCAAGTGCTGGGCCACTGAGCTGCCCCCTCCACCCATTTTTTCTACTTTTTGAGACAGGGTCTCACTAAATTACACAGGCTGCCTCTGGTCTCAAACTTGTGATCCTCCTGCATCTGCCTCCCGAGCCACTGGGATTACAGGCATGTGCCACCGCGCTCAGCCTAATTAAATGTTTTAAAAATACAAAATATGGCTGAGGATATAGCTCAGTGGTAGAATGCTTGCCTAGCATGTGTGAGGTCCTGGGTTCAATCCCCAACACACACACACACACACACACACACACACACACAAATAAAAACACGAAATAATACCATATATTGTGGATACAAACTTAGGCATATATTATGGTATTATAATATAGCACCA
>VMDO01042816.1:0-10284 GCA_007922755.1 Pedetes capensis | reverse complement strand
AAATATTACAATTATGTTCATTTGTCCAACCAGGAAATTCAGAAACATTTAGACTATTGAATGTCTACTCAGTCCAAAAAAGCAAAGAAAAGATACAAAGAAGAAACAAATTAAAAATGACTCAGAAATTATTGGTTACTCTTTCTACTTGAAATTTTGTTTTTAAGTATTCTTTTTAATAGTGTAATGCTATAAGAAAAGCAAAATGTTTGTAGTTCTTTCTGAAAAGAGCCTTTTATAGTTATTGAATCTATAAATATTTGTGACAAAAACTTAATGTCCTAGCCATTTTTTCCCCCAATAAATTTTTCCTAAAGACGTTTTTCCATAAAGGCAGTTGTGACCTTAACTTTCATTGAAGAAATGAAATGGAAAGCTTGAATTTGAGGAAAAACTAGTGTTGATAGAGAAACTGAATAGTACAAAAAAATAGAAGTTATGATCACTGGCTTAAAGATGCTTATTATGTGTTGAAGTTAAAATCAGCTATGATGTTACTGAGCTAAAATTGAGGTTTTGTCAATAAAAAGTAAAAGAAGACTTCATAATAATTTAGATAACACACAGTCTCTGGCACAATTTTAAGTAATACTGGTAAATTATTTCAAATTAAGAACAAAAGATTCAGAGTCAACATCCAGAGTTCTAATTCAGCTCTGCTGTTAACTGTCACACCTAGTGTAATATAGCTGTGGGCACATATGGACACAGATAACATGGAAGATCAGTACCAGAAGTCTAAAAGTCTGGAAATTTATGTCACTGGTTTACCAGGTAGGACTTTCATGGCTAGTAAAGGCCTATACTAGGAGGCCAGCTATAGAAGTCCAAGTGTTGAGGAGTTAAGAAGGACATATTGAAAGCTATGACTCTTTAGAGGATGACCTACTGTAAGTAACTGGAGAGCATAATAAGCATTTTGGAGATGATTGTATAAAACCACATCTTGCTTGACTGTTTTTAATAAATGATATCCTTCATTCCCCAGAAAAAGCTATCTTACTCTTTCACATCTTTTAAATGCTATTCAAAATAATATATGGTATTAAGCTATGAGACTTGGTTGGATGTAGAATTCCTAATGCCATTAAGTTTATAGTATATCAAGCTCTCACTACTTACATCTAGAAATATAAAACAACTAAAAATAGATAATACTAAAAATTGTGAAATAGGTATAAGGAAGCCCAGAAAATTCTGACCTTTCTCATATTAATTTTAATATTTTTGTTAAAATATGAAATGTCAAGTTCTGTCAAAAATGTTTGATACCCTTGCTTTGCTCATGGTCCAGATTATTTCTAGATTCCTAAGCAGAGTAATTCGGCATCCTATGTTGCTTTGAAAAACTGAAGCCTACTTAATTCTTTCATCAATAATGTAAATGCATATATTATAGGAGGTTTTTAAGATCCATTTCCTTTTCAATATGACATGCTAAAAGTTTTATATAATCTGTTAGGAAGTAAAGGTTTCTGAAATTATACTTTCATAAGTAGTAAAAAAATTAACTACTTAAGCTGTGGTTAAATTTACTGAAAACTATTTAGCCAAAAATCAATTTGGTAAATAATCAATTCGTGAAATAACTAACAGGCATAAAATTATCAGAACAAATACCTTAATCTAGATGTAAAACATGCACCACAACTATTTTACTACTGGAGGCAGGGACATAGACATAGGCCCAAGTTCAGAAAAAGATGTAGAGACAAATTCATCCATTCACCTATATAAGATGGAGAATTTAAGAGGTAATAGGCATCGTGAATGTTAACTTGGAAAATTCACATTTAGAGGCTTGAGATTGTAAATTCAGAGTGAAATTGCTTCAGTGAAGTCTTAGTGATATTAAAACTTAATAAAAAAGAGTCCTCAATAACTTGGCAAAGAGATCACTAAGTAAATTGGCTTTCAGCTGTCTGGTTTACATTTACTTGTACACTGCTTTCCCTTCCAAATAAAGCTATTTAGAGGTATATAAAATCAAACAAAATGGGATCAATGAAAGAAAAAGACAATGTAGGATATAAAATTGAAGCAAGAATGAGACTTCAGAACACATCCCATTAAAACCTAAACATGCTACTGCTGTACCACAAATTGACTCTCAGTAAAATATGGAGGACTCACTTATATAATTCACTATCCATAAGAAAGGTGAACACAGACCAGTTGCTCGTGAAACGTCAACCATATTATGAGTGTCATTTATGAAGAAGAATAGAAATGCTAAATAGGAAAGTCATACCAAAATTAGGATTTATAATATCTCTTTTGAATTTCTGAATGCAGAAAACATTTAAAAATTCATTCAAAATAAATATTTTTAAAGCTGTTTAATTTTTTAAGTCATAAAAAGTTGTGGGAACTAACTTGTCAGTTTTCTGAAATATTTCTCCATATTTTTATAACTTAACTTTGTTCTGAAAGAAAACCTCACTACCATTTCCATTTTCTGTATTGTGCAGAGACTATTCTAAATCTTAATCACCATACTGGTCTACATTCAGGCTTTCCTTTTTCACATACAAGCAGTCTTCAATTCCAGTCATTACTCTCCAAAAAGACTAATGTATTTACCTCTCTTTCTACCTCTGATTCCTATGCCCTGATTTAAACCCTCATAACTTTTATATTGACAGTTGAGACAACTGCCTGTCCTCATTTCTAAAATCTTTCTCCATTTCATTACCATTCATGTTGTTGTTCTTGAATCACCTGCATTAGAATTCAGCTTGAGCCTAAAGTCCTTGTTAAAAATGCTGTTCCTTTAGAAGAACAAACTCTGTCTAGCTCACAATTAGATAATGCAATGCTTTCTTTAGGTGCTTCAACATATATTTAAGTAGTGGAAACTTTTAAAAATAATACATTATAGTCTTAGAGTGTACTTTGACTTATCTCATTTCCTTTTCTTAACCTTGGACATTTTGTTCAGTCTTCTGAAATAAAACATAGGATATAAGTTAATAATTCTTGAAAGAGGAATTATGAATATAATAAACTTAATCTTTCACCTGTACATGAAAGATTAAGTGAAAGATGAGCTGGGGTTTAGCTCCAGTTAGTAGAGTGCTGCTATATACTCTGAGGCCCTGAGTATGATCCCCAGCACCTCAAAAATGGGAGAAGGACCTGGCAACCCACTCCTGAAACAATCTTGAAACAGCCATCAAAATCCCTATGAATAGCAGGGAAGCACTGACATAGTGCCTGACATGGCACAGAGTTAGGGAATGTTGTGTTCTGTTGTACATAGGGTCAGTATTAGTTGGACCCAACTTGACAGCACCTAACAACAGCAACAACTATGCTTTACTATCTCCATCATGTTGATTGTCTATTTTCTGTTTATCCATCTTTTAAATCTTAGCCAAGAAAGAGTATTTCAAGGAAACATTTACTTTTTTTTTTTTTTTTTTTTTTTTTTTTTTTTTGGCAGTACTGAGGGTTTAACCCAGGGCCCTGCACATGATAGGCAAGTTCTTTACCATGGAGCTGCACTCTGCCTTTTTTTTTTCCTTTTTATCTTGAAGCAAGGTTCCCCTGCAGGTTGCATAGGCTGCCTTTGACCTTGTGTTCTTGATCCTCCCATCTCAGCCTCCTGAGTAGCTGGGATTGCAGGCATACACCCCAGCACCTGGCATATTTACTGTTTTAAATCTTAGAAATTAGGAACAAATACAAGTATATAACAATTATATCTGGGTAGGAAGTGATAAGTTTATAAAATGCTTTAACTCTTGATTAGAAATTGATTTTCCTATTAATATGATACTATAAAAACAATGCAGATTTGTTCACAGACTTTTATTAGTCTCCTTTTCTCTGTCACATGTCACATTTATATTTTTCAATTTATTAATACATACTGCTTTCATACCTAAAAACATAATAGAAAAATGAAAACCTAATCAAAAGCTTGCCTTGCTGATGAATATAACATGTAACTGTTCTGATTGCTTTCTTTTTAGTTGTTTATAGCCTAAAAATGCTTTTAATACAACTGTTGCTCCTGCTGACTTAATTTAAATTCTTAGAAAAAATTTCTTTCTTTCAAAGTAAATTATTAAAATTATCTTTAGCATGAAAATTACTGAAAAGTTAGTATGGATATTATTTTTAGCAAATACAAGTAGGCTGCATGCATTAATTTTTTCTGATGCAGTCTTTCCTTAACCTTTACACTAAAAAAAATGATGTTTTTTTAAAAGTTAGGAACAGAGGATAATTATTTTCAAAGAATACCTGTTCTATATCTGAATATGCCATTTTTTATTATAAGTAATGTAACATAATGTATTTGTCTCGATTACCATATGCAGGATATATGAAAACCAAACTCGTATTTAAGTACTGATTATTATTATTCTTTTTTTTTTTCTTTTTTTTTTTTTGTGGTACTGGGGGTTGAACTCAGAGTCTCGTGCTTGCATGCTTTGCAAGTGCTATACCACTGAGCTGGCCTCCCAGCCCAATTTTTTACTTTTTGAGACAGAGTCTCACTAAATTACACAGACTGCCTCTAGTCTTGAACTTGGATCCTCCTGCCTCTGCCTCTCAGTGGCTGGGATTACAGGTGTGTGCCACCATGCCCTGCTATTATTCTTATAGTACAGTAGCATTTTGTTGGAGTGCATGTGCTCTATCAGAAGGATTTCAAATATACACAAAAGTAGAGAGAATAATATGTCAGCAGCAGCTTTAGTAATTGTCATTGTGGCCAATATTATTTTCCATATACCTACATCTATTTCTCCCCTTCTACAATGTGTTGAAACAATCATATATATCTCATTTCATCTGTAAATGTTTTTGTATTGCTAAAAGATAGGGATTCTTGGTTTCTACATAACCACAGTACCATTGTCATACTTTAAAATATACTCATGTGCTGAATAACAAAGTTTCTGTCAACTCTGGATAGCCTGACAGTGGTCCCAATGAGATTGTAATTGACCAGAAATATTCCTGTTTCCTGGTGGCCTTGTAGCCGTAGTAACATCATAAAACAACTGATTTCTCTTGTGGTTTAAGTGAGGCTAGTATAAACAAGCCTATGCTGCCAGTTATGTAAAGTATAGCACATTCAATTATGTATAATACATAATACTTAGTAATACAAGTTTTATTATTACTTAAAGAGTGCTCCTTCTACTTATTAAAAAATTTACTGTAAAGCATTATTCCATATTTCACTGGCAGCAAGCAGCCTCATACAACTCATGTTTACCTTATCTCTTGATTGCATTATTTTCTCTTGTAGATAGTTATTTTTTCCATCATGTCCCTAGGAGCAATAGGTTATAATGCACACACATGCCCCCCCACACACAAATAGCCTAGATGTATAGAAGGCTATACCAACTAGATTTGTAAAAAAGTGCACTCTATGATATTCACACAATGATGAAATCACCTAATGATGTATTTCTCAGAACTTATCACCATCATTAAGTGACACATAACTGTAATAGTTTCTTGATATCATGAACTGTCATTTTTAAAGTTTTAAGTTAAAATTTTCTCAACAGTTTGTCTATTTGAAACAATATCCAAGTAAGGCCCAAAAATTGGGATTGATACATCTTTTTTGGCTTCCTTAATCCTCCTACAGTTTTACTTCACTTCTCAAAATTTATTTGTTGAAGAAACTAGGTCATGTGTAGAATTTCATGCAGACTAGATTTTGCTGGTATTTTTAACAGATACCTCTCACCCTGTCTTTCCTTTAAAACTATGGTAATCGAATCTACTTGTTGTTGTTCTTAGGTGCCGTCGAGTCGGTATCCAACTCATAGCGACCCTCGTAGGGTTTTCAATGGCTGACTATTTTGGGAGTCCCTTGGGAGTGGGTTGCCACATCCTTCTCCCATTTTTGTGGTCCTGGGAATTGAACTCGGGACCTCAGAGACTACAGCGCAGCACTCTACCAACTGAGCTAAATCCCAGCCCTAATCGAATCTAGAGGCTTGATCAAATTTAGGTTTGATTTTTAAGAAGCAAGGCTACTTTATAAGAGATAGTATGACCCTCCATCAGGAGGCTAGTATTGGTTACCTCTCTTTTTGATGATAGGCAACTCATTCAATGTCAGATTTTAGATCCAGTAATTCATTAGTTATCATAAAGTGTTGGTATTCTAATGCTTACTTTCTGTCTTCATTTCTTAGCTATAATAGTCCTGTAAAAGGAAACATTCATCTATTATTTAGATAGCCTAAGGTTGGTTGAACTGATAACTTACAAGAACAATCCATGGAAGGGGGTCATCACACAACTAATATTTTCAAATATCTGCCACTTTAATCGTCATACTTCAGAATTGGTGACTAAGATATCTCTCTACATGTTTGTAGATAAAGATACAAATCTCTCTATTTATCTAATTAATGTTTAAGTCATTTAAGTAAGAATACTAAAAGCCAAAGGCCATAGTTACAAATCTAAATTTAATTAAAAAATAAAATCTCTGTAGTTAATGCTAGCTTTAGAAATTTCAAAATATCTATACTTTTACCTAGAATTTTCTGACATATTGATCTCTCATTTTTATTTTGTTTGTAATATATGAAATATCAATTAAAAGGGGATGCAGTGGTGTCTTTTAAAAGAAGAGGATGTCATTCCTCGTATCAGGGCAATGGAAGGCCGTAGAGGAAGACCACCAAATCCAGACAGACAACAAGCAAGAGAGGAATCCAGGATAAAACGTCGGAAGGGTCGACCTCCAAATGTTAGCAATGCTGAATTCCTGGATAACACAGATGCCAAGTTACTAAGAAAACTGCAAGCTCAAGGTAAGAAAGATAACATATTTGACACTGTGATAATCATACTAAAAAGTATATTAAATGTATGTATTGTCTTTTTGACTTAGGAAATGGTCAACACTGCCCAATTTCTAAAAAGCAGATACTTTTATTAGAATAAAATGAGAAAATAAGGAATCCCACTGGTAACTGGAGTTCTTTGATTAGGTCATCTTCTTTTGAGAGCCATACTTACAAACGCATCCTAACCAGGTATGGTGGCACATGCCTATAATCCCAGTGACTCGGGAGGCAGAGGCAGGAGGATTCCAAGTTCAAGGCCAGAGGCAGCCTTTCTAATTTAGCAAGACCTTGTCTCAAAATAAAAAAGGGGCCAGGATGCAGCTCGGTAGTAGAGCATTTGCAAAGCACACATGAGGCCCTGTGTTCAACTCCTGACTACTGCAAAAAAAAAAAAAAAAAAAAAAAAAATTAAAATATATTCTACCATATGTGTGCAGAATTACAAAGATGAGTGTTAAGCTGTTAAGGCTTGCACAGAAAGGGAATCAACCAGCACTTGGCACATGCCTTAAGGTTGTGCCAACCTTCTGGAAATTCTCCTTTTAACAGCTCCCGATTCCTTGAGGTGATACATGCGAGTAACACCAAAATACTGTATGTGGATCTCTGGAGTAAATTTTCAGTCATAGAACTCCAATTACTGGTAAGTAACTCCAGTCTCTTAGTTTGGGTTCTCCTAAAGTCTGGATATACAATGTATTTTCAGAATCTTCAATTAACAGATTTATATCAATAAGTATTTTAAGGTCACCAGAAGATATAATTTCAAGGTCAGAGTGCCCACAGTAACCTGAAATGTACTTATGATTCAAGATTATACAGAAATTTTCATTACGAAGCCATGGTGTATGTGGCATAGAGAAGGCTGAGCAAAATAAAGTAGTTGTGCTATCGAGTTTGAGTTATTAGTTATAAATGTGAAACCTCTTAAAGTTGTCTGAAAATTTCACCATGTATGTTGTTGTTAGGTGCCGTCGAGTCGGTATCCAACTCATAGCAACCCTCATAGGGTTTTTCAATGGCAGACTGTTTTCGGGATTGCCTTGGGAGTGGATTGCCAGGTCCTTCTCCCTCACCATGTATAGATGTCTTATATTTGCAAGCATATATGTGTAGATGTATATGATGATTTTAAATAAAGGTTTAATAATAAAAATTGGCTTGAAAGACTAACAGTTTTATTTCTTCATATGAGATATTTATTGTGTATAAATCAAATCCAAAATCTGAAGGATATGCCTGAGATACCTCTATTCATTGTAAATACAATAACAATATTGATTTCTTTGTTGTTTCATTTTTATTTAAAGCAAATATCCATGGAAAATGTTTATAGGACAGAATACTTTAGAATGAAAGATATTCTCATTCTTACTCATCAATACAATCATTAACAGGTTTTGGTTAATCTTTTCAGAAATCTGTACCCACACATTCAAATAGGATATACATATATATTTCGGGCATGTAGTCAGGAGAGGTCAATCCCTAGAGAAAGACATCATGTTTGGGAGAGTGGCAGGTCAACGCAAAAGAGGAAAACCCTCCACCAGATGGATTGACATAGTGTCTGCAACAATGGGCTTAAACATAAATAAGATCGTGTGCCTGGGACAGGATCGGGAAGTGTTTTGATCTGCTGTACATAGGGTTGCTATGAGTCAGACTCGACTCAACGGCACCTAACAACAACATACATACATATATATCCTTTTTGATTACTAAAATAAAAGATTTATAATGTGCATACTATTCAGCTTGCTCTTTGTGCACTTTGTCTTGAATATCTTTCTGAATTAAAACTTATAAAATCAAACCCAGTCTTTCGGTGGCTAAATAGTAAGTGATGTCATGGGTGGCTTCAGGATACTTCATTCAATCAGTCCCTGATGACTGTAAACTATGAAATTTGTTATCATAATATTGCAATAAATATATATTATACATATCTTAATATATATTATACATATGCTGCACATGTCATTTCCTATTTTGGTAGGCAGCAGGCAAATATTGTCTACAAAAAGGTTACACCAATTCATACTTCAACCAGTAGCATATATAAGGTATGATCAAAAAGCACAGTGAATGTTTAGATTAAAAAATGTATTACTCATAACAGAGGACTTCCAGAAATGCTAAAGAAAGTGGCAAAATTGATAGGATAAGTGTGTTCAAAGCCATGTTGACAGGGATTAATGGCAATGTGTCTTTTACTATAATAATTTTTTTCTTTAAACATTGACCGTGCCAGGTGTGATGGAACATGCCTGCAATCCCAGCAACTCAGGAGGTGGAGGCAAGAGGATCCTGACTTTGAGGCCAGAGGCAGCCTACATAACATACAGAGACCTTGTCTCAAAATTTAAAAATGGGCTGGAGGCACAGCACAGTGGTAGAGCTCTTGCAAAGTATATGTGAGTCCCTGGGTTCAACCCCCAAGTACTAAAAAAAAAAAATTCAACGTATTTTTGGATTATACCTTGCATACTGACTGGTGTATAACTTAATATCCTCTAGGTTTTTTCTGCCTCAGTATGTTGTTGTTGTTATTAGGTGCCATCAAGTCGGAATCCAGCTCATAGTGACCCTATGTACAACTGGTGAAATACTTGTTAGTGCTTCTCTGCTGTTCATAGGGTTTTCAATGGCGGATTGATTTTAGGGAGTGGGTTGCCAGGTTCTTCTCCCATCAATATGTTAGTAAATGTTTTAAAAGTTTTTATAATACTTTATTTAGTGTCTTATAAGACTTTAGTCTTCCCCAACAGTTGGTCCCCAATCTGTTGTTGTTGGGTGCCATTGAATCAGTGTCCTATTCATAGCAGCCCTACAACAGACAAAATAGTATTGTTACTCCTCTGCTATTCATAGGGTTTTCAGTGGCTGATTTGTTTTTTGGGAGTGGGTTGCTGGGTCCTTCTCCTGAGCCTGCAGTACCTGGTGATCCCAGGTGGTCTCCCATCCAAGTACTAACCAGGCCTGACCCTGCTCAGCTTCCAAGATCTAATGGGATCGGACACCACAGTGGTATGGCTGTAGGCCAGATAGTTCTACCAAAGGTTAAAACAAAAAAAGTGAATATATTAATAGACATAAATGAGTCTTAAAAATTAATATTGTCAATAAATCATTGACTGTTCTGAAGAATGTATAATGGTAGGGAATATGCGTTTTTTGCATAAAATAAGCGGTTGAAATTAATAGCCAAAACATGGACTCTTCATGCATGTTTATATATTTAACATAAGTATCATTACTTAGTATCTCAAATGACAAATTTAAATTTGCAAAAATAGGTATATTTTTATTGTAACAAAATACAAGTTATTCAACTTTTATCAAATGCTTTATTCTTCTTCTAGATTTCAAATTGATTTCTATTGAATAACAGTTTCCCTTATTATAATGGGTTGCACTGTGCATATTCTGCTACCTTTGACCT